>JAASAO010000421.1:0-85561 GCA_017311375.1 Mytilus coruscus
CAGTGGCAGGGTGGACTAAGTAGTTCAACTACAGTGATCACTAGTGCCTTTCAATACTGTAGGTTAGAACCCAGTTAGTGGCAATTTACATGGACTCTGATCTAAATAGACTATGCTTGCCAGTTTTCCACTTAAAGCATGTTAAAGGTCTATTGTTCTTTTCTGGGCAATCCAGCAACCTCCACCAAAAATAACTAGCAGAAATAACAGCTTTTCAGGTGTTGAATGGGTAGTGAAGTTGGTTTAAAGAATAATTGCCTCATTTTTAAAATCAATATAAAGTCGTAATGATTTTTATTGGAAGTTCTTTTTTCTGTTGGCCTACTGATCAAGATTAAAAGGGAAGTCTGAGAACTCGGAGAGCTTAGTTTATACCTCACCCCATTTTCACATCGGGAACCTAGTCAGTGGTTGTCTTCCATCATACCTTACATTTTTTGTAATTTGGAGAATTTCGTTTTATGGTAGATTTTTATAATCTCTTTAAATGTATTCACAACTTTTTTATACTTTGGCAATTCAGAGCCTAACATAATTGTATGTTGAATTCCGGATGTCTTTTGGTTAATTATGTTGCTTGGTTAAGCTGTCTAAATAGGATATACCACATATCTCCTTTTATTCATGTACAATAATGTTCCACCAGCCTAAATCTAGGAACATTTCTAATTTCTTCTTAATGTAATCTTTAGTAAATTAGTCCCTAATTGTGTAGAATCAAAAATTGAATTTATAGAAAAATGCTTCATTACAGGTAAAGTAAGCATTTGAACTCTGGTGGATAGTTGTCCTATTGGCAATCATACCACATCTCCTTATTTTTATATTGCCAGACAAGCACAAAATCTAAACTTTAAGTTCAGTTGCAAAACTGATGAGCAGAGTAATATGGAAACACATCAAAACTGACTTAACTCTATTTGTTCAGGTGGTAAAAAGTAAAATAACAAAAATACCGAACTCCAAGGGAAATTCAAAACGGAAAATCCTTTATAAAATGGCAGATCAAAAAGTCCAAACACATCAAACCAATGGAAAACAACTGTCATAATGGAAAAAGGCACTTTGATGTTTCCATGTAATTACTTATGAACCGCAAGACAAATGCTTTTAAAATTTTAATATGTTGTTACTGATGAAAATAAAGGTGGTCAAATTTCGATATTGATAATTTTTTATTTTTTTATTTTTTGCTGTACAAAATTACTGTGGTCGATATATTGGAAATTTGCACTTAATGTTGTTTCCGTGCAATAAGATATGAACCGTTCAGCAAATGCTCATAAAATTTTAATATGCTGTTACTGATGACAAAATGGTGGTCATGTTTGATATTGACGATTTTCATTTTTGTTGTTCAGGAGTTATGGTCCTTGATAGATTTGAAAATAGGCATAGAATGTTGCAGGTCAAGAAAGCCTGAAAGCATCTTTCAAACTACAGAAAACCCAGTTTGCTGTCAATTTGACAGCTCATTCCTTGTTAATTTTTTGCCATGGAGCTGTCAATTTATCTTAGACATGAGTTTTGAATATCTCTTAAGTATCTTTTGCCTCTTTATATTTTACAGATAATTTAGATAAAAGTGTAGCAGTGCATCATAATAATAACAGAATTGTTTTATTTATGTTTATTACAATGCTGAAAACATTCAATACATAGCACAGATGTGAGATGAAAGTGATAACTTATTAAGTTTGATTTAATATTCAAGACTGATGCATACAAACAAACACTATAATAAATACCATATATATTATGCATGATCAAACTGTTTTTACTAATGTACTTTGTACCTAACTCGATTTTTCAGTGTGTAATATAATGTCTACTACCATACATTGTACTATGCTCCTTGTTATCCATTTTAATGGAAAATAAACATTTCAATTTTTTTGTCCATGAAAATGCACTGGATATATATGCTTAATAATTAATTTTCACATTAAACACCATCTATTAAAAACAAAGAAAATAAAACATATACAGTGAATTTTTATGATGTATCACATACTTTTTAAAACAGCATAATTTCTAGGTTGATTACAATTCCAGAGAGAATGCTGTTTTAACCTTAAAACAAACATAATAAACTTTAAAATGTGTGTTTTATGAGATAAATAGAAACTGCATACCAAATATCATTGGCCTACCACTAGTGATTTCCTTTAAACTGACCTAATCACAAACCTATATATTGCTGAAGCTGCCAGCAGACACAGCACAGTTGTCTTGCTTTCGTGACTTTGCCAAGGCGAAACAACATCTGATGAAGCATGTATGAGATTTTGCATTCACAAAGTGCAGATTGAATAATATAAAAAAATTATGAGTGCAAAGGGGCCTGCCCCTTGGCTATATAAATGGACTAAAATGCCCTCCTCATATGCACATCTTCATATTAAGATCGGTGCAAAGTTTTATGACACTGGAAGAAGCCAAGTATGAGGAGTTGAGTCCAAAATGTGCATAGCATACTGAATAGTTAATTGTTTTCACAACATTTACAATCATCCAGAATATCTTAAAACAATGTTTGTAATACATACATAATGACATTAAAGTCGAAGTTTTAATACAGGAAAAATCTAGAAAATGTTAGGCAATTGGCAGCCCTCATAATTCCTTGATCTTACTGTTTTCAGTAAGCACAATATACTCTTTGTCAAAGCACTTTGATTAAGCATCATATTCAACTGTAACATGAATATGTTAAAGGGAGATAATTTCTGTACTACAAAATACAAAACTTTTGCATAAACATGTCATGCCCATAGAAGATCATTAAAAAAATACTTTGCATTATTTCAATAAAATTTTAGTTATTTTCAATTTGACATGAATGTCAAAATAACAAAGAAAACATAAATTCAAGTCTGCATTCATCACTGACACTATCTGGATCTTTTCTTCAACATCCACACACAGACATCATCCCTTGTTTAAAAGTCTTTCTCTGGTTTGATAAGGTAAATTTTACTTTTACTACCTACTGCCATCAGTGGTCTACTGCCTATTTTATCATTGTCTATACAGTATACTCCTTGAGGGAGATCTGTCAGTAAGCCTTTTGTCTGAAAAAAATTAACAGCCATCAAAATCTATATCATTACTCTTAGAAGTGTTCACATTAAAAATTTGTCCAATTTCCAACTTCTGGTAGCTTTAATACACCAGTGGTTTGAATTTATTATTGTGACTGATTGAGTTATTTTTTTTCTCTAAACTTTGCTTTCATCATGCTTAGCAAATTATTTTCTGTGTCTGGTGCAGTAGCTGTGGCATGTATATATCTTTTCCTCAAAACTTGCTCCCTACTTTTTCTGGTGTGTTTTCTGAGAATATATTTATAATATAATATAAATGGTTGAAGTGTATATTTTAGTCTACAATGGGTTCATATGCTGAAATATATGAGCGAATGCATGTTTTTTAAATGTGAGAATATGAACCTTATTTTTTGGTGGTGTTCATTAAAAAAGAAAACAGTTTATTGGTCCTTGACTTTGAAAATAACAAAGTATTTAAAGTCTATCAAGTTACTTTCCAAATTTTTATAAATCATTTTTATTGTTTTTGCAATTCAAGTGCTAAAAAATCCTTTATGGTTGATAATATGTTATATGGCATACATACACTTAATGTAAACCAGTTTACTACTTTTGCCATGTTACCATCAGACCCTCCACATAGAACACTCTCCTTAGCCAACCACTGACAACAGTAAAGCTAAAACAGAAAAAAATATTTGTCATCATATTAACCAGTGTTCAAACTCTTTCTGCAATAAACTTACAGGCTTTTTCAAGGACATTCATTTTTAAGGACAGTATCAGAATACATTGTTAGCGGAATCACAAACAACTTTGATTAAAAAAAAACTACATTTGGGCAAGCCTTCCTGTACAGAAATCATTGTACAGTTCAAAGTAGAGAGTAGAATCAGAGCTGGAACTGTGAAGGAGAAATAGTTGTTATCTTTAAAAAAAAGCTACGGTTCCACAGAAATTCAAGCGTATTTCTAGGATTTCTGCCATTTTCACACATTTCAAGGACATTTCCAGGCCTGAAACAACTGAGATAACATTCCAGGCTTTTTTTTAGATTTCAAGATAGAGTGGGAACCCTTATAAACTAAATGTGCTAATTAAAAATTTGTAAGGGGTTCCACAGAACCCTGTGTCTCGCCTGCAATTGGTGCTGTCAGTGTAAAAGTGTAATGTTGGCTTAAAAAGTGAGTCCATTTACCAGTAAAGTACAGAATTTTAAAAATTCGAACTTTTTCTTTAGATGCTTTTTCTTGGTCTTGAAGATTAGCTTCTTTTCAAGTTTTATGACAATCCATGAAGGTTTACAAATTTATCATGTCAAAAAAATTTAATCCCAGACTGTCTGTAAATGTTTATTGTAAAACTAAGTCCATCTATCAGAAAAATACTAAATATGAAAATAAATATAGGTTTGCTTCAGACATTATCTCTTAATCATTAAAAAGCTTCTGCTAAAGTTTCATAAACTCTATGAAGGTTTGACAAAGTAATTCATGTGTAACAAACTTTAACCCCAGACTATCTACTTGTTTACTGTAAAAAAAAGAAAATTCATTTATCAGTAAAACATGGAAAAATTAATATAAATATTTTCAAAATTTTGCGCTGGATACTGTATTTTAGTCATAAACAAGCTTCTATCCAAATATCATAAATTTCCATGAAGGTTTGACAAAGTTATTGATGACTGAAAAACTTTAACCTCAGACTGAGCCTGAGTGTTTACTGTAAAAAAAAATAAGTCCATTTATGAGTAAAATACGGAAAACGAAAATAAATATTTTTAAAGTTTTGCTCTGGATACTGTACTTTGGTCATAAACAATCATCTATCCAAATATCATAAATTTCAATGAAGGTTTGACAAAGTTATTGATGATTGAAAAACTTTTGTTTCGCTTTCGCAGGCTCGACAAAAATTGTTATATTAATAGATATGAATACCAATACTGCTCACACAGCCCACAATGAGTAACAAGCATAAATCATTTCTGACAACTAATCTTACCTGACAATGACACAAAGGTTCAGAGGGGATATCTTTCATCTTCCTTCCAGTATCAAAATCCCAAACCTGAAATATATTATCTGCATTGTACAAGTACTTAAAGAAAAAGTTTCATGTCTAACAATAAAAAAAACACAATTTAATGTGGTTTCAAGTACTGTTAATTTAGAGAATTATTGTGATATTTTAATGAATGAAACACTTTCAGGTTTGCAATAATAAAAACTTGCATTCATAATCTTAGTAGTGATTTTCCTTTATAAAATTTTTGCAATCACCTTAATTAGATTTCCATTTTTCCCGGTTTAAGGATTAACAATAATTAATGCATCCATTAAATTATGAATTTACAGTAATTTTACAAAAATGAAGAAATGCCCACAGGTAAAGCCACAAAATATAAAAGGTAAGACACCAAAACATGAAAATACAAAGAATAAAAGATATAAACAGAAAATGACAGCCTTATATTTCAAAGAAAAGGTTTCTGTCAAGAGTCAACGAAAAAGAATAAAAGTCTCCATTTTCACTGAACTAGTACACATTTTTATTTAAGGGGCCAGCTGAAGCCCCCTCTGGGTACAGGATTTTCCTGATACGTTAAAGACCCATTGGTGGCCTTGGGCTGTTTTCTACTCTTTGGTCGGGTTGTCTCTTTGACACATTCCCCATTTCCATTCTCAATTTTATCTAGATCTTATGAGGACAGGGTTGTATTCTATAAAGAATATCTAGAACATTAAACACAGTAGCATCCTTTGTTTTCATGTTTTTATTGTAAATGCAGGAGTAGAAATAAGCTGATGTGTTCCACTGATCAAGGAAGCAAAATCCTTCTTAAAGCAGTCATTCCACAGCTTTGTCTGACACTGGCAAAAGTCTGATAAAATCCCTGTTAATTTGGTAATATTCCCATAAAGTCTGGAGAAAATTGATTTAGTCAAAAACCTATGTTTGTTTAAGGGTGCCCAAACGACAATATTGGTTTTATTAAGATTTTTTCAAAATCTTTTAACCAACATATCAGTAATTGTAAGCACTAACTTTGATTATCAATTTTATATCAAATCCAAGTTAACAGTCTTTTATCAATTTTTGTTCACTGCAAATGACTAGCTTGTGGTTATCAGATATGTTCAATACTTAAATCAGATTCGGTAAAGATATAAAAATATATGATTTTCCAGCTTGCGAAGAAAAAAAAATCCATCCCACCGACCATGATAATTGTTAAAAAGGCAACTCTAAACACAAGTCTTTTTTACTTTGTCGAAAAATATCTTGGTTGATAAAAGGCGGCAAATATATCAAAATATCACTACAGCCAAAATACTTAAATTAAAGAAATCAGTCAGAGCACTTGGGATGGTTTTAATGTGAACCAAGGCAAACATCAAAGCATAAACACTGTCATCACACCAATACAATTGTGTTCATTTATAAATAAGGTATTTAAGCTGACATAAAAACCAACCTCTAATGGACATTGTCTCCTCCATGAACCAGTTAATACTGCTTTTTTACCAATAGGATCAATATCTATTGCATCACCACATATATGTGGACCACTTATTGATCTGGAAACAAAAAATATCAGTTAGAAATCTCATCTATCTAGAAAAATTACAATAATAATGACATTAGTCAAGCTCTAAAGATAACAGATATCTAGTTATGAATCACTTTTACAGGGACTACAAAAGATCAAATTTTTTAACGCACAAAATTAACAAACTGTAATGTCATCAAGGGCCCCTTGAATTTGTGTGAGGGAAAGAAATTAAATCAGGATGTGCTCTCATTAAGTTTTGTTAAAATCTAAGCACTTGATATTTTGGTGACCATTTTGTAAATGGTACTGACCAATAATTTTTGACACAGTAAATCAATTTGGAAAAGCAAATTAAACCTATATATCAATTTTCATTGAAATCTAAAGCAAAAACATGTTTCACAAAATTTGGGACTTTTCAACACGAATTAATTTTTTCTAAATGCATAAGATACCTATGTATCAATTTTCCCTGCTATCCTAAAACAAATAGATGTTTCTCAAAATTTGTTATTTTAACAAAAAATAAAAGAACAAAGCTTTAATGTCCCCCATGTTGCACATATTTTTATCTGTCCAAGGGCAATAACTAAAAAAAAATTATTTTTGTTCTTTAAAACTTTTTATAAATATCTTAAAGAAATTTAGAGGTGCTCTTGAAAGCCCTTACAATGCAATTATCTATATAATTGAATACTTTCAAGGGGCATACTTATTTTTTTAAAAGTTAATGCACTGATTTTCGAATTTGTCAGAGACATTGCTCATATAAACTTCTTATAAAAAAATTGATAAAAATCTGGCAAGAATTGTACATATGAGTGAGCTTACAGTGTATTTTTCCATATTATTATTATTTCAAAAAAAGGCCATAACTATTTTTTTTAAATTAATCGGCAATGATTTCAAACTTGTCAGAGACATTGCTAATATAATAATTTTGTTTATTATAAAAATAAAATTAATTAAAAACCATCTACAGTTGTGAATAATAAAGATCCCCTCTATCAACTATATGTCTTGGGGTAAAAAAGTGTGTATAATACACAACCAATTACGGTATTTAGAAATACAGTTGTCACATTGCAAACAAATTGACAATATGTTGACCTCTAGATGTTGCTTGGTTTTTTGTGTCACTCAATTGCTATCTCATTGATATAAACCCCCTTTATTCAGATAAATATAGTATACTCAAACTCAAACAGATACAAACAACATAACAGAATCTGTAAAACTTATCTTCCTGACATTGCACGGAAACATGAACATTTAATATTTAACATGCTAACAAGAAGCTGAAATCTGATTGAGAGTATTCTGGGACTTTTTGTATCAATGATAAAACTGTCTGTCAGTTTAACATGTTATAAAAAGTATTTCTTTTTAAAAATTATCATTTGTATATTTTAAACATAAAATAAGAGATTCATATCAGTGTTTATTGTGTGTAATTGTTTGCACTTTTAGTAACCAATCAATCTTAAGGTAGATGAAGGGTCTACATTAAAATCAATTAATAAAAGTTAAGTTATCTAAGTTATCTCCCCTTATATTGCAAAGTTGAAAAAAATTGAATGAAACAGAGATTATTCTGTTAGGGTAAAACAATCATAAAAATAAGACAAAACACCAAATTTTTTTCATTTGAATGAAAAGTCTTACATTCCTCTCTCAATATTTTCACATTTCATTAGAGATCTAGATGGATTGTTTTCTGCTATTTTAAAATACAATATATCAGATTAAGACACCCAATTTACCTTTAGCTTGAATGTAAATGATTTTTGTCGTGTATGAGGTGGAATTATCAGTGCTACTGATATCAACTTGATACATTAAATACAAACCTAATTGAATGCTTCTTTCTGTCATCCCAATACTGAAATAAAATTGTTTCAAAATTATCATATCATTTTCATTAGTTTTTTGTTGTCATACTGAATGAAGTATAAGGATTTATATTTGTCCTGGAAATTATGATACAGTGGATAATTTTTTGTGGGCACTAACTTTTGTTGAGGAAAAAATGTATTTTTGGTGATATTTGATTTCATGACAAATAAAATTGAGAATGGAAATGGGGAATATGTCAAAGAGACAACAACCCTGCCAAAGAGCAGATAACAGCCGAAGGCCACCAATGGGTCTTCAACGTAGAGAGAAAATCCTGCAACCGGAGGTGGTCCTCAGCTGGCCCCTAAATAAAAATGTGTACTAGTTCAGAGAAAATGGACATCATACTAAACTCCAAAATATATAAATGAACTAAAATTAAAAAAACATACAAGACTAACAAAGGCCAGAGGCTCCTGACTTGGGACAGGCGCAAAAATGCGGCTGGGTTAAACATGTTTTGTGAGATCTCAACCCTGTATTGTATTGTATTTTCTTTTCTTTTTTGTTATTTTGCTTTATACAAATTTTACTTTTATATTTTTAATCATGAAGGTTAATAGGTTATGATATCAACATCAAAATGATGTTTTTCTTCAGATATCTGATTCTAAATATTGTTCATAGTCTGGTGATTTCAGTTGAGTTTTTTGCTAACAAAACTATTTCTATGTCCCAAGTCGGGAGTTGTCATATATCATATCAGAATATTTTTCATTATTGTCATTATTCATTATTATGGTTGTCAAGGAGCCTACCATATATACTGTCAATTCAAAAACATTTGCATGCATTTATTTTTTGGCAAATTTTGAAGAATGTTAAAAAGAAAGCGAGATTTATCATTGCCATTTTGAACAGTCAATGTTGCATACAAATAATGCTATCAAAATCTAAAATGCATGTTTATAATTTTGCAATACCATACCAACGCATTTTGCACCATAAAAACATCGCAAAAGTTTTGAATTTACACTCTTCATATTTGCAGTTTTAAGATGATGTCTTGAGAATAAACTTTATTGTCTAATTTTCCACTTACATGCACTGTGTCATCCCAGCCTCCAGAAAGGAATAGATGTGGTTCATCAGGGTGATATTGAGCTGCAAATACTCTAAAACAATGGCCATCTAATTTCTGATGAGTATCACTGAAAATCAGATGTAAATGATTAAGAAGCAATAATGCAGGGTGTTGTTAATCAGGGTGGTACAATGCCTCCTGTATACCCCATGATCTCTCAAGAAGTTGCTTTTTTTCGTATTTCTGTATTAATAATTAACAGGTGCAGAAAATATTCTGTAGTGTTAACTAACTTGACTTGTGAATATTCATCCTATTTGATGGTAAATAATTCTGTCTAGTAAGTGGAAAATTAGATAACAAATAGGGTTCCAGATAAATTATAATTCTTTATAAACAAGTTATCTTAATCAATTTCATTAAAACTGCATATATAGTAGTTTAGAGAAATTCTCCAAAAAACGTATTTTGAGCATAGGTTTTGAATGATATGTGATTTATTTGTGATGTTTTCAATAATTTGCAAAAACAAGATTTACATAAAATATAACATAAAATTTGAGTGTATACATATAATGATTATACTTCAAGTAACAGACAGACAATAACTGACACATGCTGTAACCAAGTGCATGAGTATAAAATGTTCTATTAATGTGGTTCTCATCTAAATTGTGAAATAAAATAAGTGACAATAACTTTCAAAACACTTATAACTTAATACAAAACTTTGGTATAAAATGAGATGTGGTATGATTGCCAATGAGCCAACTACCAAACCTAGTCCAACTGAAGCAGATTTAAGCAACTATAGGTCACTGTACAGCCTTCAACAATGAGCAAAACCCAAACCATATAGTCTGCTATGAAAAGCCTCAACATGACCAAATGAAACAATTTAAACGAAAAAAACAACAGCCTTATTTAATTATTAATGGCGTCCATAAAAGTTAAGAAAGGATGACTTTAACTATACCACTAAGAACCCTTGTTTATTCTAAATCATGATAGCATGAAATGTAAGTCACACTGATATTTTCTTTTAAATGGAGTCTGTACTCTTTTCTCTTTTCAAACTGAAAATTACAACTCTTGTCAATTTCACCAGCTTGCCGTGACAGACTTCAAATGTTGGAAGAAAATAAATAATCCAGGTCAGTGAAGTTATTTTTCACAAATAACTGATGATCCTCATGATGCCAAATAGCCTTTTGATACAGTTAAAGATATTTTTGAATATCATATATATTTTTGTAATTTATTCCAAAAAGCATAAGATATTGATAAAGTTTCACACTGTGTCTTTGTGCATTCCTTTACCAAATGTCTTTAAAAATATACAAATACTTGCATTGGAGAAAAAGAAAGAGTTGATATGCTGCAATAAAAAAAGATAAACAACATCAACAATTTTCAATAAAAGAATGATTGAAATGTATATCTAAATCATAAAACTGATTATCATTACCTGTGTGAGCCTTTCAACTAAGGAAAATTCAATAAAATTCTACAGCATCTGAAAAATTCCAACGTGCATTTTAAGGCAATTCAGTGACTACTGGGCTAAAGGTAGTTCCAGAATCAAACATAGAAGACATGTGAGACACTTTTTATAGACCCCAACCATTATAGAACATATTCATTTTATTTATAATTCTTCAAAAATTCTAGGCAAAATGCAACCACCCACAATTAATTATCTTGATTGCCTCCCACCCACTGCTCTAGTCTGGAACAGCCCTAGGTAACAAAAAGAAAATTTACTGCTAATTTGTGTGAATTTCATAAAACAAGTAAGTAGTCATGTCATTTAAAGTTCTGCAACAAAAAATACCATTCCAAATCTATCAAGAGAGGAAAAAATTATATGACAACTTATTGATCAGTAGTGTGAATGACATATTTCCATTGAAAGTTAATCAATGCAGCCATTTTCCATCTCTCTTTTACCAGTCCACATCAAAGATTTTCCCACTATCAGCAAGAAACAAATCTGACTTAAACTGTCAGTGTTCCAACTTCTGACATGAATTTCACAACAATAATACTCAATCAGAAGCATTTCAGCATAATGCCAGAAAGAAATACCTATAAAAAAACCTTTTAAAATATATATAATTTTTTTATCTTTTTCATTTTCTCAACCTTTATATATCTATACCTTGGCTCTAATGTAAGTATTTTTTTCCTTGTTGTTCTATCATACACAAACAGTTCAGGTGTTTCTCCTGTGGTGACAAACCGTAGACCATCGGGACTGTATGTCACGTTCAGTGACTGTCTGTTTTCTGTCATTGTATTTAGACAAGAACCAGTGGTGTAGTCCCATAGTTTTATATGACCGGATGCATCTAACAAAATTAACAGATAAAAATTTTTAAAAATCAATTTGAGTATTATCTGCATGATGTATATTTCAATGAAGTTAGAGGATTTACTCAATTCAAACAGGAATGCAAATTTCTACAATAGGTAAATCTATAAGTTTATTTAACATTAAGCCAGCAAAATGCACAGACCAGTATAAGATGAATGGATTTCCCCGACAATTCTTCATTCCATACAGTTATGGTCTAATAATAAAACAAGAATGCACACTTTATCATGCTTAACATACCCCAACTCATAATTCAAAGTACTGGAAAACAAGGTGTTTGACACATAAAAATAAACACACAATTATTAAACATCTCATCACTCTTGAGCTGCTGAGAAAAACATAAAGTCATTCTGTTCATTAGTACTTGAGAAATGTGTGACAAAAATTTTAAGTTAATTCAACATTGAAAAATTAAAAAAAAAAGTATCTACAAAAAGAAAGTAGATAGCTGACAGATCTGGAAAGTGTTCACAGCTTACAACTGATCATTGTCAAACTGACCAAATACTAAGTTGTTCTATTCAGTAGTTGCATGGAAAAGTGTGATGAAAATATTTGTTTGACAAACTAACAGACGGACAGACAAACAAACTAACTGCAATATTGCCCCACTCCAAGAGTGGGATATAATAAATTCTACAACTTGGGAGAAAGAAATGATATCTCTCATCATGTACATAGTTTTAAACCACCACTCGCAAATTCAGGAAACTTCAATTGGTGTTTGATTGCCTTTCTCTCTCTTCTTTGGGTTGCTGTCTCATCCATGTTTAAAAAATAGTTAAAGATAAAGACAGAAAATCTGATTTGTACAACTGGCACTTACAAGATTTGTCTGACCTGTGTATGACTGGGTTTTTACATAATGCCAGAAGTTTTATCTATTTCCGCCACTAAAGCCAAAAACAGAGTGTCTGATTTGTGTAACCTGTGTTTGGCTGTGGTGTGTTTTCAGAATACATGTTTAACACCACAGGGAATGACAGAGAATCTGATTTGTGAGGCCCTCTTTGCCTTTTTCTTACATGACGTCAGAAATTGTCCTTTATTTTCTGACACCACAGGGGAAGACAGGGAATCTGATTTGCACACCCCACTTTGTGGTTTCTTACATGATGTTATTTGTTCTTTATTTTCTGACACCACAGGGGAGACAGAGAATCTGACTTGTGTGAACCCCTCTTTGGCTGCTTTCTTACATGATGTCCGAAGTTTTCTATTTTCTGACACCACATGGGCAGACAGGAAATCTGATTTGTTGAACCAGTAAATAAATGATATACTCACATGATGCCAGTAGTTTATTTTCCTCTACCGCTCCAATACACGGAAATACAGGAAATCTAATCTGTGTGACTGGTAGATGAAAGTTATCTATATCCTCATCTCGTAGACGGAGTAATAATTGGTTGTCAATGTGGTTATATACCTGTAGTTATAACACTACCAATCAGTTCAATAGTAATACAACATATCTTAATCATATTTATAATTACCGATATACTGTACAGATGGAAGGTCAACAAACTTTTCAGAATACATCATGTCATCACTAGCAATAATATTCCATAAAACTGAAAACTTTTAAAAACATTTTTTGAAAGATAAAAACAGAAAATATGAGAAATATTATATTAAACTGTTATCATGGTCATAAATAAAATTAATGAATTCACACTAATGTCAATCCCCTTTTAAATATATTCAATATCAAGTTACAGTAAATGGGCTATGTCGCAGATTTTGGTAATATTTTGCATACAACTCTGGCTTGTTGAAGTTAACTGAAAATCGAAAAAATAATGCATTTAACTCTTTTATCATCTGAAATATTACTGATTGAATTCTTTCAAAATAGGTGAACATTTGTATAGAAAGCACATAAAATCAACGAAAAACCATCTTAAATTTGTCTTAAAATCATCAAATCTCTAATTTCTAATTCATAGATTTTTCTTTAAAAACTATGTTGTTGATTATACATACATTTCTGTTTTAATGATTTAAATAATGATAGGGTCACTTCATTCAAACTTTCAAAGTGGTTTTCTATGTGAAAAAATACCTCAAAACATCAAAATAATCATAACGTCATCTCGTTGCAGGCTGTAAAACGTTAATTTTTGACGTTTTTTTTAACTACCAACTAGGTAACAGATTGATTATTAGACAAAAAACTAAGTGACCATTTGATTATTTCATATTGATCATCAAAATGAATGTATCAACATAATTATATTTTTTAAGAAAAATCTATGACCATGATGAATTAGAAATTAGAGATTTGAGGAGTTTAAGACAAATTCAAGTAGGTTTTTTGCCGATTTTAAGTGCTTTCTATACAAATGTTCACCTACAAAAATGTATTTTGAAAGAATTCAATCAGTAATATTTCAGATAATAAAAGAGATAAATTCATTATTTTTTCGATTTTCTGTTCTAGTTCAACGACCCAAGGTTGTATGCAAAATTTTAGCAAAATCTGTGACATAGCCCATTTACTGTTCCTTGACCTTTACATGTGCATCCATATCCTAACCATCCCATGGTAGCATGTCTCCTCTACAATCTACTGCTGTAGGTTGTGGGTTTAACCACTAGCTGTGTCAAACCGAACACTTATAACTTTTTTTAAAGTTTTTCTGCTAAAGCATGCAACATTTAGGGGTCATCCATAATTGTCAACCATTTTCCAAAGTGTACAAAACATACACTTTTCAGACCCCCACCCTCCCTCAAAAGTGTACATCAACCATTTTCAGATTTCTAGACAAGAATCAATCATTCTCAATAAAAGAAGATCCTGTCTATTATAGTTTAGTTTAATATAGAAATTTGCATTGAAAATAAACTGAAACATATCTGACTGTTATATTTGATGACATCTATCTGTGATGCTTGTGTTTTGTCAGAATAAAGAGTATAAAGATACCATTTTGTTGTTTTGTTGGTTTTAATGAATGGGATAGATGCATTTACACGCAGATTATATACAAAGAAAGCAAGCAATCAAGCATTCGGAAATTAAAAAAAAGCGACGGTAAAAATGTTGATTTTTAACCACCTCCCCAAGTGTACGTTTTGTACACTTTGGAAAATGGTTCACAATTATGGATGACCCCTTATGTCAGAGTAAATAAAACATATATAAGTTTGTCCTCAATATTCGTGAAATATTTGCTGCTAGACATTAAACAACCATCAGTCAATCAAACAATTTATGAAAATGAGCAGTGCCACTAATCTGATTCAAACTTATTACGTTAAAGGAAAATCAATTATGGCGGACATCAACCAATGACAAAACTTTACAGCATGTACAAGTTCCTAGCTTGGGACAGGCTTATAATGTGGCAGGGTTAATGCCTGTAAGTGCTCACTCCTCCCCACTAACATGGGACAGTGGTGTAATAGTACAACAGTAAAATTACTTTTTTTAATGTAAATGTAAGACACTATATATGTCCTTTTCTACATGTTCGAACTTTTTGACACAAGTTCAATCATTGACAATGTTTGACAACACCTATTGTTGTATGATGTCAGAGGAGTGAAATTTACAGGATTTCTTGGTAATAAAATTCTTACACATGTGAAGATTATAGGTTTTTTTATTTGACTGGGAAATCACAATAACCAATGTAATAAATACATAAATTTACTACTTATACTTACCAAAATCACCCCATCAATTAGACCAATAGCAAGCTGTGAACCATCAGGTGTGAATTTACAGCACATAACATCAGTTTGACAATCACTAAAATGTAAAGTTATTTACAGCATATAACATAAGTTTGACAATCACTGAAAATCAGTATGACAATCACTGAAAATATTAAAGTTATTTACAGCATTTATATATATATATATAACACCAGTTGCCTGAGTTGGACATCATTGAAAATGTAAAAGTTATTTACAGCATTTAACACCAGTTGGACAATTCGCTGAAAATGTAAAGTAACTGAACTAACATTTCCATTCCAATTCATATATTATAAGCAAATCAGCTAGTCTCTATATGTTAAGGTTTTAGTCATAACAACGCCTTAGTGTGCTGGATTTTCTTGCTGTTGACGACCCATTGGTGGCCTTGAGCTGTTTTCTGCTCTTTGGTCGGGTTGTTGTCTCTTTGACGCATTCCCTGTTTCCATTCTCAATTTTATGATTAGAGTAGGGATATAGAGATTTGCTTATTTTTTTCTTTTATTAAATTGAAAATAACACCGGCTGAGAGGAGCTTAGTATGTGACCATATTTATGCTACTCACTGACCATGCTGACAGTATGTGAACAATAATTTTGAAGAATTAATTACTCCAGTGAAAAATATCTCAACTAAATATTCAAACATGTACCATGTTTACTTAAACATATAAGAAACCATGTGACATGCACCATTGAGACTGCCAGGATTTATCTACTGTACATAATGTAATGAATTTCATATGAATGTTTATATCTTAATTTTCATAATTGATAAAATTTCGGGGCACTTGGTGATAGGACGTGCTGCTGAAATATATGAAACAGTCAATAAAGTTCCCATAACATCTGTCATCTTTCTTGGTGTTCCTGGCTGTGTTTTTATCAACCAATTCTCTCTCTTTTGACACTTTGGTATTCCACTCTTACATTACACACCACATGAAACCCAAAAAATATGGGAAAAGGTAACATTTTTACCTACGCAATATATGGAAAGGTAGATATTTTTAAAATCTAAATTATATGAAAAGGGTGGGGTAACGGAACCCCAGCCTGCCAGCAGCACCCCCTATCAATTAAGTATCGAAGTGGCCCTGAAGGCAAAAATCACTAAATTTGTACAAATGTAGCATTAGTTTTATTTACCACACAATTTATACATCTACACTGTTGAGATTGAAATGTTAAGTACACAGATGCATTGTGTGTACATGTAATCTGTACCATCTTGTGTCAATTTAAAGTAGAGTGTACATTTTTCAGGATTACATTTATATTACATTTTTAATGGTTGTCCAAAACATGACTGATGGGTCTGATGCAAGGCTTCCAAAACGGTCATATATTCCGGACATTTGTATAATGTCCGGTAAAAGTCTGGCTGGGCAAAGCATGAAACGGTCATCTACTTTTTAGTTTTCAAGGCTTTCTTAAGAGACGGTCACTTTAACATAATTCGCGATCTTTTTGACCCAACTTTTGCCTTTAACAGCCACACATTTCCGGTCATAAAAGTGACATGATCATTAAGTACTATCAAAACAACCCCTACTCTGATGCATGTAAAACTTTTATGTGTTTCTGACTGTGATTTGTTAAGAGATTGCTTTTAACTTATCGAAATATTATGTTGTTAAAAAAAAGATTTACAGTTAACAATAGTGTAGGACATAAGGACTAAGGAGAATGGATCAGTTAAATCTACCATTCAATAAAATCTTTTTAAATCATTTCCGAAATCTCTTAAAACCTATTCTGCCAAAAAATTTGAAAAAAGAGTCAACTTTTAAAATTTACATAATACATGTACATAGATTACATAAATTTGTGCATGGACTCAATACAGCACAAAAGTTTAAAATTTCAAAAAAGTTATGCACATGAATGCACTTTTGTCAGTCCTTGTATTGAATTCAGTAAACAAAAGAATTCATTATATTTAATCTAAACAATACATTTCATTAGTTGTGCTCTACATAACCTCTTTACTTTAATTTACTTACACCAGTTATCATGTAAAACTAAAACAATCCCATCTTGCAACATGTGTAAGGTTATAAATAGGACTTTTATTGAGAAATCAAAGGTCGCTACAATCGGTAAATAAATTGTAAGGATTCATGATTGAACTATACTGTTAATAAGTAGGATGAATGATTCATTTCCAGTTGCAATCAATAGTCTAGACAAATGCTATTGTTCCCTTTATCTCTAGATATTACATAAGTACCTGCTTTTATTGAGAGAAATGTCTAAAATTATAACCTAGTCAGTTCTTATTCAATTTCTGTAGATTTATTATTATTCATTGGATACCAATTTTCGTGGATTTTGTGGGTACATGGGAACTACATATTTAAATGTTCAACAAATTGCTATTTTGCTTTATGAATATATGCAGACTGGAAAAACCACAAAATCAAATATCCAGGAAAATGCAAGTTTTCCTCAATCGACGAAAATTGGTACCCACGAAAATAAATGAACCCACAGTAACATGATTAATGAGCAGTTTTACAACATAGAGTGTTTATTTTCATCAATTTTGTTGAATCTCTAGGAAAAGCCAAGAATGGTCAAAACATAAAATTAAGCAAACATTTTAAGAGTACAATGGAGTATAGTAATCTTATTACTGTAAATTCAGAAATTAATGCGAGGTTTTTATTAATGTGAATATTGCGACTCCTTGAGTATCGCAATAATATGAACTTGCACAAGAAGCTTTTCCTTAGATCGCAATAATTAAACTTGCATTTTGTTAATTCTTCAAAAATCGCAATAATAAATGCACATAATAATTTCTGAATTTACAGTATATTGCCCTCAATATCATGGTCTGAATAATGTTCTTGCATTCAACCTTAAAGGGGCATTAGCTACAATTTAGATAAAAAATTAAAATGCATGTATTATTTTTTTTGTTTCATTATTCAAGTAGAATTTTAAAGAATTTTTCGCGATAAGCATGCAGTCAATTTTTTTCAATTTTGTCAAAATCAGCTTAAAAATATTGCTAATGAATTATTAGCTTGCATGTCAATAATTCAACCTCATTTGCATCCATAATATTCATGCGACCTTCATATTAACGTTGAGTTGGAGATGGGTTAGGCATGTGCTAATAGAATTGAAAATGGAAACTGGGAATGTGTCAAAGAGACAACAACCAGACCAAAGAGCAGAAAACATCCCAAGGTCACGAATGGGTCTGCAATGCAGTGAGAAAATCCTGCCCCCGGAAACGGGCTGGCTCCTTAACAATAATGTACACTTGTTCAGCGAAATGGACGCCACACTAAACTCTAAAATGTATAAATGAACCAAAATTAGAAAAAAAAAGACTAACAAAGGCTAGAGGTTCTTGACTTGGGACGGGTGCAAAAATGTGGTGGGATTAAATATTTTTTGTGAGATCTCATTCCTCTCCCAATACCTCTAGCCAATGTGGAATTAAGAAACACACAGCAATACGAACAGTAAAACTCAGTCTTAAGCTAAGCATATTCAGTTATAAAAAGAAAAGAATGTCAACTTTGAAAAGTGAAACAAGGGAGGCACAGTGAAGAACCATTTTGTTGACTGATATGATCGACAAAAACTCATTCTTATACAGGTAAACATGATAATTTACATATTTTTCAAATCTATGACATGTAATCATTGCAAGTACATGTCTGTGTACTTAAATTTATATTTATGTTTATATCAGGTCATAGATCATCAGCATTCTTCCGAGGTCATCTTGATGGTTAATCAGATGGTGTCAAGTCTCCAATACACACAGAATGATGATACATTATAAGGAGTCCATGCATTGTTGATTGTTTCTTTTGGACTTTTTGTAATTTGGATGTCGTTTTAGTGAATCAAATCTGTGAACATGAATTTGACAGCTAATGCCCATTAAACATGTTTAAACTTGGTTGTTGACTAATACAGCCATATAAACATGATCAACAAAGGAACACTAAACATGCTAAATACATTTCAAAAAGATGGAAATATTTTTAAATGTTCCATTATTTTTCGACAAGTATTGAAATAAACAAGTACAATTTTGTATTTTCTTTAAATAGGCGTTAAAGGAAGACTTAATTTGGTGAAAAAAAAAACAATAAAAATATGAAAAATCCCTCATATCTTATGTCACCTTTTTAGAATATAAACACTTGAGATTAAATTTACATTTATTTGTACCTGTACTTGTACATGTAACTGATGATGGAGAACTAGAATACATGTACATTGTACATGTAACATAAGTGATTTAACTGTATTGTTTTAGTTTTTTGTATAGCCTTTCTATTCTGAGCTATCTTTGCAAAAAAGTTGATCACAATATGTAGACAATAACTAAGTTGTCAATTTCATATTGTATTCCATTTAACACTGTACAACTGTAAAACAAACAATGACAAATAATCTGTTTCAGATTGGAAAAATCATGAAAAAAATCTGGAATTTAATGATCTTTATCATAGTTTACAGACTTGATGGCAATGGAAATTTTAAAACTGATTTTTTTGAAAAAATTAGCCTTTTTTCAGTTGGGAATGGTCCACAATTTTCAAAAAAGTTTTACTAAATTAAGGGTAATTGACCATATTTTGGAAATTGAAAGGGAGAGGCACAGAAATATAAAAAGAGAAGAATGTTTCTGTCAACATTGTTGTTTAAATAAAATAGATGAAGAAGAACCTTTTACATGTTTTATCAATCTACTGAAAATGAAATTTGATACCAAATTTTCACAGAAAGCTAAAAATACCTATTAAAATTAAATGATATGATGATTTTGATAAATTTGTTTGTGTCTTTCATGTCCATCAGTTACATATATGCAGTATGCTGCTTCATTCATTAAAATTCATGGTCACTGAGGAGAGTGGACTTGAATGAGCTGACATAATTAGTAAATACACTGTATGTATATTATGCCTTGTACTTTTATTACTCTTATGATGTATCATGTACTGTGTTGTCATTATTTTTTTAATTCCATGTATGTCATCAAACCTATTGCAGTATAATAAATAATTCATGCACAATAACCATGAACATGATGAACAGAATCCTGGATTTTAACATGTTCAAAGAAAGTCGAAATTCAAAGAAAAACAGCAAATGTTTTGGTTGAAAATTATAAGAATGAAGCATATTTTTTCTTGAGTTATAGATATGTAAACTGGGCAGCTGCATGGCGCACTAACTGTACATAAAAGTCTTTTGTTTAGTTTGAGAGTTAATCAGCCTAATTTACACATCAATAACCTGTAGAAATTGTGTTTCATCCTTAAATGTTTGCATGCAGAAAACGTTACATTTGTACTTCAAGGATTTCTGATGTTATCATGGTTATCACATGACTATTGTGTGTAAACAGAAATCGTACATGTAGAAATGTGAACCAAAATGTTTTCAGTATAACTATCCACATCCAATTTTTGGTATATATATATACATTGTATGCAAGTGGACACTAAGTACAGAACATTGATAAAGTATGTAAATATTGATGTGTTATGTTTATAGTAAATAGTTGGTAAAAATAGACTGGAAATAAGAAGGAAAATATACAATGGTTAAAAATTGATTGAATCAAGTAACCAAATTCCTTTGGGATATTTCAATAAGTGACTGTCATTTTGACTGTATCCAGGAATGTCTGGCCCTTCTGGAGGGTATCGGGTCCAGTCGCTCCTAATACGTGTTAGCACCCTACACGTTCACACGTTAAAACTTCAGTGTTTCTGTTGTTCCGTTGTTTTCCTCTAATAGTTGATGTGTTTCCCTCGGTTTTAGTTTGTAACCCGGATTTGTTTTCTCTCAATCGATTTATGACTTCTTTACAGAGGTATACTTCTATTGCCTTTATTTGCCCCCTGGAGCCGTTCGCACCCTATTTTTATTCAAATACAGATTTTGTTAATTAATTATTAGATGTTTTTTAGATGTATAAATCAAAATATTTATATTTTCTGAATAAAATTTGGGAATTTCAAAATGAAATATAAAGTGCATGAAGTAGGAATCCTGTTTATGTTTTTAGAATGTCACTTTATTTTAAACAATAAAAAAAAAATATTAATATCAACATGAACTAAAGCACATTAAAAAATTATTCAACACAAAATCAATAAAAAAGGTGTGAACGTGTGGGGTGCGAACGGACATGGATTCCTTTTGGAGTTCTTCATTTCTCCACCAGTGCCAGCGGGGCTGTGATGCCCAATCTTTAGTCTTCTGTGAAGTGTTTTATGGTGGTTCTAATATTTCTTATGGCCATGGTACATGTTTTTTTTCTTCATCAGGATAATATGGTTTTTGATTGTTCCCTTGGGATCTTCCCAATTCACCTCCCCCCTTTTTTTTGCGTATGCAACAACTAATCAACTGGAGAAAGTGACTTTGTTCGTGCAAGTGCAGTATTTTAAAACTTACATTGTATTGATCAGTTTAAGAAATTTTTCCAAATGAGGTCCAGAATCACGTCGGTGATGTACAGTTTCGTGTGAAATATCCGGATCTTGTGAAAATGAGAGTCCTCGTGTAGGTGTATGAGTTGAGGAATTTGCAGGTGCGTCAGTGGTGTCAAACTTGAAACTTTCTTCTTCTATAATTCCCGACGACAAAGTAGGGTCTGGTAGTGAGTCTATCATATACATATTTGATCTCAAACTAACCGTCTTCTCTGATCTATCTCCTTGCCTTCTCAAAACAAAACAGGATCGCAGGTTATTTAAAGGTAATTTTTAATTGGCCAAAATATTTCTCAATGTTATTTATTGTTATTTATATACAACGTATAGGATTCAAAAATATTCTATATGAATAAACCATACATTCTTTTCTTTGTTTTCTGTGTATATCATCAGGAACATATATATTAACAAGATATACTGTTCCCAGATATCATTATATGTGTTTTTGGTGTTTATTTGTAATAGTTTTTTCAACCAGAGGTTTACTTGAGTTGTTGCGACCTCGGGGTTATCTTCCCTTTAATCCAATTAATCAGTATTAGACGAAACACTATCTCATTTCTTGCTCACATGCGATGTACTGGTAGCAGTAAGAAAACCGATATAAGAGAAAATTATTTAAACATATGGTAGATTTTTTTTTATAAAGACTATACAATCAATACTCATATGTGATCCGTATACTGCCTATGTAAGACATATATATATAATAGTGTCCTGTGAAAAAGTGTCCACCTGGACAGTTTTTCATAGAATTTTGGTATTAAATACTGTCCATTGCCATGAAATATTGTCCCTTTAGTAAACAGATTTTTACTGCAAAAGTTATGAAAAAGTGTCCACCCACAGGACAAGTTTTCATAGTAGTTGCTATTAAATTGTGTCCTCCAAGGGAAGTACGTAATACAAAGGTCATTAAAAAGTTTTATGATACTTGAATTTTAATAAAATCTAAACGATTGATTAGAAATTGATTAATATACAAACAAATAATGGAAAGAGGTGAATATAGAGACATTTAAGTTCTAAGAAATACCCAGCTAATGCTAATGACAATAAGAAGGAAGTGTGTAAAGTATGAAATCAAATGTGAAGAACTTTACTATATTTATTATGAGATGAAGGCAAAAGAAAATATAGAATTTTGGTATTAAATATAATGTCCATTGCCATGAAATATTGTCCCCTAAGTGTACAGCATTTTACAGCAACAGTTATGAAATATGGTCCACCTACAGGGCAATTTTTCGTAGTAATTGTTAATAAATTGTGTCCTCCAAGGAAAATAATATTGAACAGCATCTCTTACTTATTTTAATTTAAATCATTATACATGTATATATATTAAAAATATAAATAAGAAGATAAGGATGGTATGAGTGCCAATGAGACAACTCTCTGTCAAAGTAACAATGTATTAAAGTTCGCAATAATAGTTTAAAATACGTCCAGTAATAACAAGGCATTAGATATCATTTAATACTTTAATCATATCAAAAAATGTTCCGGCGGACATAATTTCCTGTGAAAAAATGTCCACCTGGACAGAATTATAGTATTAAATAATGTCAATGTTCATGGACACTTTTTCATACTTGAGGACATATTTTCATAGGAAATTGTGTCCGGGACACATTTAAATAAGTTAATATTGTCCATGGACAGTATTTACTATGAAATAATGTCCGGTGGACATTATTTCATGGGGGACATTATATTAAATCCTACACCTACAGCATACCGACCGTGCAAGACCCTTATGGGTAGTCAAGGTAGTTAAAAAAAACCTCGTCGTCGCCTACAGCTTCCGATCGTGCAAGACCCTCATGGGTAGTCAAGGTCGTCAAATAAAAATCTAATTCAATTCAATTCAAAGTTTTATTTGAAGCTGATATTCAATAAACTACATAAACACAAGCTCTATAGTGAGCTTTTCAAATCAACTGAAATACAAATATGTACACACATACATTAGTCATGAAAACAACACAATTTTAAACATACAGTGTAAGTTTTCTTCTTTCGTGCAGTTAAAGAATTGAATTCAAATTGAATGCAAGTGGTTCTGCGTGAAAACTTTGCGCATCGTCGATCAACAAAAGAGTTCGGTCTAGGCTATTTTCATTTAAGACAATCCCAACATAACCTTTAAAATCTTGAAGTATCGACCAAAACTGTTGACCTGATGAAATTTAACGTCGAAAATGCTATAGCATATCTTTAAAAAAACATCACGTAAATTTTACCAACTAAGTGGACATATACTAGCAGAGGTATAAACACCAACCCATACCTCGGACTCCGAATATCAGACGACCTAAAATGGAGAATGTATATAGCAAATACCAACAAAAAGCAAGTTCAACCCTATGTTTCCTCAGATGTAATCTACAACATATATATTACACAAACGATTGCAGAAAAAAACGTATTTGTTATTATTTGTTATTTGTCTTTTTGATCGTTTTTCGGTTTTTTTTTTGTCATGACATTGTCAATTTGTTTTCGACAGGACTTTGAATATCCCTTTTGTATCTTTCGTCTCTCTTTTAAGGAAAACCACATGGTACATTATGAAAATTAATGTAATAGTGCTATATATATACCCATATAATACATCGTAATTTTGCTATAACATATATAATTAACATGATTAAGGCGACAGTAGTTAACCGATATTCAAATCTCCTAAATGTGATTAAGAAGAGACAAGTCAAGGTTACAAATAAAAACTGAAGGAGTCGTATGAACCCAACAAGGAGCTAAACAGGTTGCATCGACAGCGTTATCGTCTCCTGCTATGCATGTATCAGCCGCCATGCAAATTCAAATTCAGTCAAAAGGCCAGTTTGTATGAGGGAAATTGCATAAATTAATGGCATCAACACCTTTGATAGCATTAGAAAGGATAGTTTAGTAGTGCATCTGTGACAATATTAACGAAGTTAAGTGTAGTTAAGTTATTGTTTCCTCTACGTTTGAATACCCTTTTTATTTCTAAAAAACGATCAATGACTGTATTGTAAATGAATTTTAGTGTTCAGGAAAAATTATTTGCACTATACCATGTATATACGCATGTTTTTTTTTTTTAGAGAAAGCTCATTTTTACAAATCATGCAGTTTTACAATTTCATGATCTTCGACCACATAATATCTGCCTACATTGATGATGGAAATCAGGACGTTTCCAAGCATAGACAATTGGATTTGCTACACTATTGAAGATTCCAAGAAAAACCAACCAGTTAGCTATATCAGATTCTAGCTTCGTTTTCCTTTTGGATAGAACTAAACTTCGGAATCGAAATGCCATATAGGGCAACCAACAAACAGAAAATACAATAGTTATAATTCCTGTCAATTTAGCTCCTCTAATGCTTTTTGTCATTGTTTTTATCTGGCTGTGGTCTTGGTTCTCGACTGATCGTATTTTTCTGTGAAAACGCCATGCTGTTTTTAACATCAAATAATACAACATAGCTGTAATTATACTAAAAAGATAAACAACTATGGAAGCTATACTATACAACGTCCTTGGTAAAATTAGCTCGGACGAACATCCTATTCCCGGATGCCAGTTTAACCATTCAAACATTGATCCAAGTACTGCATAGCTAGGTAAAATCCAAAGAAGTATGCATATCATGTTTGATCTTTTCTTTGTTACAATCTCAGAGTATTTATGAGGATGACATATGGCCAGATATCTGTCAAATGCCGCTACGAAGACAGTTAGTTGTGACGTCATAGTCATGTACTCAATTACTTGATTTCTGAGGAGACAGGCTGCCATATTTGATGACATACTTGGGAAGAAAAAATAAAACATCTGACTGCCAGTTGACAATCCTGTGAAAAAGTCAGCAAGCGCTAAACTGACAATAAATTTGTTTGTGTTTGACTGAAATTTTAAATATCTGACAAATATATACACAACCAATCCATTTCCGAGACATGCTACTACAAATATTATTTGTTGCAGCGCAATGAAAGCAATCAGAATTGGTGGGAAAACAAAGGATGTGGATCCATGTGAAGTTGCATTTGTTTCATTCATTGTGTTGCAATCTGAAATACAAACAAATCTATGTATAAGTAAATCTCATAGTTCCATGTCAATTCATATTTTTTACTATGGAAAATGTATTGGAATATTATTGCCGTTATAATAGTTTCAAGATATTAGGCAACACTGCTTAAGTGTGGCAAAAATCGTCATTTAATGGCAATAACCGATTCTATATACTTAGTATGGTCTTATTCGAATTTGCTTTTTTGTAAATCTTGTATTACTAATAATTTTTGCTGTTACATTTTCTGTTTATTTAATAGTTTTCAAGATTAAAGCAAACATGCTAAAAATGTGTCCTTTAAGTATTCACTAAATGGTATCAATCATATGAACATTTTGTAGATATAGTATTGCTGAAATGTTGTTATTGTCTACAGTTTCTGGCCATCTAAAAAAAGTTTTCAAGATAGAAGGCAAAATTTGCTAAAAATTTCCTTTTAACTTTTAAGGGAATGCCCCTTGTTTGTTTTCAGTCATAATGACATTTTTGTAAACATAGTATTTATGATAATTTTTGCTGTAAACAGTTTTTGTCTATCTTTTTATAGTTTGCAGGATAATAGGCAAAACTGCTAATATGTGTTAGAATCGTCAGTTAAAGTCAATAACTCTTATAGAGCTTACAAGGTTGAAGGAAAAAAACGCTAAAATGTTTTTAAAAAAATCGTCATTTGAGGGCTACTTCTTCTTCAAGGTGTCAATACATGCATGGTTTCAGTTATAAAAACATTTTTTGAGATTTGTTATTGCTGATAAGTTTTGCATTTTATAGTTTCTGTATATTTAGTATAGGTCTGAAGATGATAAGCAGAAACCCTTAAATGTGTCTAAATAATCCTTCCATTAGAATTTGCTTTTTTTTTTAATTTATTTTAATTTTCAAGATAATAGGCAAAACTGCTACAATTCGTCAATAATCGTTATATCTTGTATAAAAGTTAGTGCATGGTTTCACTCATTTAGCAATTTATTTTTTTTTGCTGTTTTCAGTTTCTGTTAAGCAATTAGTTTCAAGTTGACTGCCAAACATGCTAAAATTTATTCAAAATCGCAATTAAAGGCCATTAAGACGATACAAATAGAGATTTAATAAATCTTGACATTCCGAACACTTTTGCCTCTGTCAGATTTTCTGTATCTGTTATGCATTAAAGATATAAGACATTAACCTGCATTTTACCCGTATGTTTAAGTTTTAGCCATAGCGACCATGTTGGATGATTGAACCACAAAAAGTAGCATACCGAAGGATCAATCTTCTGAAATTTTATCAAAATTGGTTCAGACTCGGAGGAAAATGGATGGAGAAGATTACGGACGACAGACGGCAGATGACAAGTGATCCAGATGATTTAAAAAGAAAAGTATAAAAATAGGGAGATTTGGTATAAATTCCAATGAGACTTTCCACCAGAATTCAAATAAAGGCATATTTTCCTCATTGAAATTGCTGTCAAATTCACAATATTTGTCTTTGAATAGTTTTTATATCAATAATTATGTTGCATTCACCGGAAGTGATATGAAGTTTGATTCAATAGGATTTAGTCAACCACAAATTGTAAATCATTTCAGTGATTTTGTAGTCCTAAATGTTTTGTAGTTGCTGAGAAAATGGAAGGATAATTAGATTAATGTGCATTACATTTGACAAAAGATGTAAGTTTCAAGAAGACAGGAAGTAAAACTTATAAGGTATGACATAATCAGACGGAGCTTGGTGTTATATATACAAAAGCTATGACTTGTAGTTGGTAGAGAGAATGCGACAGAAAGGAGAAAGTCCGGTAAGGTCTAGTTTTGGCCTTAAATTCGAAGTACATCTGATGAAAGATTTTTGACATTTTTTAAACACTCAAGTGTCTACCTCAGTCGATTCAATTAGTTTAAGTAAATGATTTGAACTGATTTGGTCATTAAAGATGCTTAGATTCAAGCTCAAATATGAAAAATCTATCAAATATGCCATAAAACGTCACTTTTCAGATGGTTTTTATCTAAAATGGAAGTGGCCGCATTCGTGTTCAATCTCAACCTTTATATATGTTATGTATTATCATCAAATACAACATATATTTTAAAATTAAGACTGAACATAAATGCGACTACTTCCATTTAAGACAAAACTGTCTTAAAATTAGCACAAATGCTACAATTGTGAGGTTTTCAGTAAAATTGCATGAATTCATGATGCTATTACCTGATTCATGTGCATTGTATTGCCAAGAACAGCCCAAATTTATGGAACAAAAGTATTCTACTTTTCAATAAAAAGCTAAAAGTTTACATTTCAACAAATTTGTAAAAGTGTTATATTTTGGGGCAAAAAGGGGTCTTACCGGGCATACTCCTTTGTTACGGAAGGACGGGATTTTAAAGATATAACTTTTCTATGGCAAGCCGTTCTCGTCAAAACTATGTTTAAACCATTTTTTCGAAAAAATTCCACACTGAGATTTAAGAACCTAAAATAACACTGAGACATCGAAATTACACACTGAGATTTTAAAATTACACACTGAGATTTTAAAAAATGAAAAACACGCACTGAGAATTTAAGATTACACACTGAGATTTTAAAAAGCCACACTCAGATGAAATAAATTGAAAAACACACACTGAGAATTGTTAATTACACAATGAGATTTCAAAAATACACACTGAGATTAAAATGCAAATTAATAATGAATATTCATGAGATGAATAATTCAACAGATTAATATCTTGGTCTCCCGAACTCTTGTCATTATAATGAAATGCGGTTCCTACAACCAACATTCGTAATAAATTTGAAGACTTAACAACATTTTTTGCTAACTCATATTCATAAGTTTGTTGCCTATAATTCAGATTATTACTAACAGTATATCAGGATTTTTTGCTTAAAACTGTTAAAGCATGGTCCATTTTCAACAGTCTTTCAATTGTTACCCTGATTTCGCAAGGTAATCTTTTATATTTTTGTTACGTTTATATGCTATAATAGGCACTTGAGAAAAAAATTCACTGCATTGTTTGTATTTTTGCAGATTGTTCTAATGTGTTTTTATAATTTTAATAAAGTTTTTCCCCATTTAGTTATATTTTGTAATGAGAGTAAGTGGGTATTTTTCTTGTTCTATTGGTCTTTAATAACGTAGTTTTTCTATAGGTTGTATTTTTAATGTTTTTTATAAAACATTTAGCGCCAAATTGAAGGAGAAACGAGTCTAGTTGTTTTAAGCTTATAATAGACTTAGATTAAGTATGCTAATTAGATATGTGCGTATAAAAAATGCGCACAAATCTCAGTGTGTAATTTTAAATTCTCAGTGTGTAGTTTCAAATTATCAGTGTGTGTTTTTCAGTTTATTTAATCTCAGTGTGTTTTTTTTTTAAATCTAATTGTGTAATTTTCAATTCTCAGCGTGTAATTTTCAATTCTCAGTGTGTGTTTTTCATTTTTTTGTAATCTCAGTGCGTTTTTATGAAATCTAAGTGCGTAATTTTTAATTCTCAGTGTGTGGTTTTAGGTTTTTTAATCTCAGTGTGGTTTTTTTTTAATTCTCAGTGTGTAAATTTTTCGAAAAATGGATTATACATAGTTTTGACGAGAACGGCTTGCCATACTTTTCGGCAAACATGAGTTAAAACATGGAACGAACTTCAAACGTACCACACAGTATGGCATAAGCAGATGATCCCATAGAAGGTATGACTTGTAGAAAGTAATGTTATACGGACGGGCATTGAACGACCTTAGATAAAACATTATTTATTGTCCTTTAGAACGACAGTTTTGTCAACAAAAACATATAATACTTATATTTCCGTGCACACACAGTCACGTGTTTCTCGAATAACTATCATGAAGACCGGACTATACCAAAAGTTTTGAAAGGGAAAATTATTAACATTTTGAGAAAATCAAGGTCCTTAGTAAAACAGCAAAATTATCAAAGTTTAGCTTTGGCTACGGGAGTTGAAATATTATTTTAGTACTGGTAATTTTAATAAGGAAATATTGTCTTGGTTTACTAGTGGCCTACTTTAAAGTTTGGATCCACAGGAAGGGTAATGCATGGATAGCAGGAGATTCTTAACTTGTCGATTCAACCAGTCTCGGTAATTAAGGAGCTAATGCGATTCCCTCAGTTTTTTGCTTGTTGCCTTGATCTGTCTTATTAATCGATTTATGAGATTTAAACATTCCATTGACTAATATGTTCTTTTGATAAACCTTATAATTTGAGATATAAACGCAAACGGTTAGGTCATATGGTATTATACTATACAAGAATAGACAAAATTGAAAGCATTGCAATTGGTCATGAGCAATAGTTTTTACTTTCTGTTATCAAGAGTTTTCATTCAATGAAATCTATAAATACGTAAATTAGTTAGACGTTCAGCGTTATTCAAAATATTTAGCCAAGTTGAAAGTACTAGTATAAGGTTGAAGTTAGAAATAACAATTATCAAAGTACTTGAATACAATGTAATTTACCAATGTAGGTTTAGTTGTCATAAGTCATTGAGTTAACAAAAAGTAAAATAACAAAAATACCGAACTCCAAGGAAAATTCAAAACGGAAAGTTCCTTATCAAATCATTTATGGCAAAATCAAAAGCTCAAACATATCAAACGAAAAAAAAAAACAATCGTAAGAGTAAAACAATCTTAAATCACACAAATTGAGCAATCATAGAAATGGATACAACTTACCTTTGAAACTGAGTCTACACTTATATTGTAATGTCCATTTGTTATGTTTATATACATTATCATCAAAATTGTTTTGCCTTCAATCAGGATTTTTCTTGTAAATGAGGCGGAGATGAAGATTCAATCACCGCCTTTTGGGTCATTTCGATAGTATTTTAAAATGTTTGATTTAACATGTTAATGTTAATTTATGTAGTAAAAGGATGTATCTAGATTATTTCATCGCATATTCAATAATGGGAAGGTATCTATAGTACATTTTCTCAAAGTAGGTGGTGAATGTCAGGGTATTCGTTGGTTACCTTTCTCGTCTGTTTCATTTAAGTCTGTTTTGTGTTAATATTTGACAAATAGTTCAAAGTTCAAAAGGAATAAACAAAGTTTCCATATAGAAAGAACTATGTTACGAGGTACTACTTGATTGACGAAAAACTTTTTTTTGCAAAACTATAAATAAAAAAACTGATATAAAATTTTGAAAAAAATGCAATATCCGATTTTGTAAACTTAAAAGAAAAAATAAATGAAATATCAAAGGTGCTTAGTGATTTCAGTTATAAGATTTGTTGCATAAGAATACCAAGCATACCTGACGAAGATTGCTACATCAACACGTGCCGTGCGGATATATGTTTTTTTGACAGGATCGAACAAGGAAAGATACTAAACAAACTTGCATCACCTTTTCAATTCCCTCACTATTGTTCTTAATTTGAATGATTTGTCAACCCCATACTTTCTGTAGTGTGTCCTGAAATCTTAATAATAGGTTTATATTATTAAAACATTGTCGGTACTGCTGTGTATGGACTGCCAGTCCACAAAGGAACTTCCCGTATAGCACCTGCGTCGATAATGGTTTGCTTTAAATGAGACGTTTTGACTAAATTTGAAGTAAAAAATGTCGATGTACTCAACTAAGGTTGTAACGTCTTCATGTCATGTTTTAGAGGGTTTTGGCTGTTCTGTTTGGGACAATATTTTAATAATTACAAATGTTTAATGCGTTTGCATTAACTAGGATTTTGGTCTCAAGCATCTACAAACAACCATTTAAATTAAAAGAAGAAGTAGAAGAAATATATTTTCACTGTAAAACCAAATATAAAAAAAAAAAAAAAAAAAAACAAGATTGACAGAAAAAAATATATTGTTGACTTTAGATGTATGATCAAATTAGCAAAAGGAAATATATTAATACTAACTGAACCTTAAGGGTTTTGATTCACCTCAAACCATACAAAAATATTATCATAATGAAATAAACATGATTTGAACATAAGCCTACACTTTTATTAAAACAGACAACTTCAATATGATTCTTAACCTTTTAAAAACGTATGAAGTGCTTCGCAGTACTATCATAAATTAAAATCCAGAGAGAGAGAGAGAGAGAGAGAGAGAGAGAGAGAGAGAGAGAGAGAGAGAGAGAGAGAGAGACCAAACGGATATTACAACTTATTAGTCGAAAAGAAACTGACAATGCCAAAACTGCTTTTGTGTTTGTTTTTTTTTTATTTTTAGAGAAAATTATACCTTTTATTTTTTTTTCTGAAATATTTATGTGTGTTTAGTTTTCGTATACCTATTTTTTTGGGGGGTTTTCAGTTTCATTTATATTATTAAAATGACACAAAATGCGACCTTACAGCGAATAGGTGCTGTTCTGATGGTCACAATTATGGACTGTGAAAAGAGATTGTAAAATAAAATAGTAAAACTAACAATTATTCATTAGACCATGGAGTTTATTTTCATATTTCTATGATTAGACTGACACGCTGACTGAATTTGTATACTATCTTTTGAATTAAAATATTTCTGTACAAGTAAATGGATACTCTCGACTTCATTATCACCTTAAGTACAAAGACAGACTAACCCATACATTGATGATTTAAACTGACGATGTTTCGAGGATTACACATACAATAATGGCGTTATATACTTGTGTGTTGTTTGTTGGACTGTTTTAACCCGTTTTAGACCCTTACTTTCTTACTAGTATAATATGGTTGTTTAACAATTTAACATATACATATCTAATATTATTTATATATCGGTCAACATCGAGAAAAAGCATCAATGAGCAAAGCTATCATGTTTGCATATTTTATCTAAATAAATGATAAATTATTAACACCATACACATCATAATTAGGCACTATTCTTAAAGTGAATAAAACTATTCGTGTTATGCAGATGAAACAAAAGGAAATTTGTAATGATAAATGTATCAATTTTAACTATCAGCACTTATCCAACAATATGTTATCGTATAGCAACACATTAATCGATACGATCTCGAGTATCCATAATTTCAAATAATCCGTATATAACTTCTCCTCCCCAACATGGCGTGTTCCGAATTTTATAACTCGTTCAGGCCCTAATAGCGAAACAAAAACCACTAGACAAGTGTGTTTGTGTAAACCTTTTTTCCTAAATAGATTCTTAGCCTCGATCTAACACAGATTATTAGGTCTTTCCACTTTTCTGTGGAAAGACCTATTGTATTTGTTCTGATTATTATTATTTTTTGCCGCCAAATTTTGTTCTCGCGTAAAATTTTTGTTTCTCAAGATGTCGCTTAGATATTTCATATATAGTATCATACAGTTTATGCGCTTTTTATTTTCACCCATTCTAAGCCGAACAATTTTCTTTGTAGGAGTTATCTCCCCGGACACTGTTTTACTTCTGACTGCATCTCCTCCGTAACCGTAAAAGAAAGCAACAAATTTATTTGATAAAATTGCTCGTTATATCCTTTGCATGATTTGTCCTATTTTGACCGAAGCGATATGAATATTCCATATGAGAGTTATTTCCCCTTATGCATTTGATATAGGTGATATGAATTTCTATCTTGTAAACCACAAGTGATAGAGACCTAGAGGTCATGGTCATATTTCAAATTTTGATTTTGGCTTATTTTCAATTCTTTTCAAAAACCGTATAAGATATCGACAACATATTTTTACTAAATTGTAAGTTGCGACATGTCGTAACACATGAATTTTGGTTAAAAGGGTATGCTGACATTAAATTGGAGTTTTCTCCCCTCTTTTATTAAAAGTTAAGCATATAGTGATATAACTCATTAACCATATATAATTAAGACCTATAGTCTTTTAATTTGAAGCCCTTGGATTATGACCTTGAAATTGAGCTCAAGGTCATAGGTAAAATTGACGTTCTAGATTTTGACCTTTGCTTTTACCTCATATGTATACATGATAAAGCCATGGGACTTTTTGGAATACGTGGCAAGCCACTTGACTATGGAAAAGTCAACCGGAAGTGACCTGGTGTAAACCGGAAGAAGCTATTTTTTGTACTTATTTAATGTAAAAGTATATTGAACCATATATTTTTGGAATCAGTATCAACGAAACTATCAAATAAACCGGAAGTGACATATTTCAAACCGGAAGTAACAATTTATCTCCCTTATTTAGAATTTTTTTTATAGAAACCATATATTTTTGGAATCTGTGTACAACAAGCTATCATTTGACGGTGGATATGATATTTCAAACTGAATTTTCATAGTTCTATATCAAAATTGATCTTTATTGGTGGAAAGACCTTCAATTGTTCTCTGAACATTTGGTTTTTAATTTTATTACTGTTTCAAACGAACGAGCAATTGAGATCACCCCCTGGTTTATTGGGGTGGTTCGTGATGCTCAGTCTTTAGTTTTCTATGTTGTGTTTTGTATACTGTTGTTTGCTATTAGGTCTTTTCTGTTTTTGCCATGGCGTTGTCAGTTTATTTTCGACATATGAGTTTGTATGTCCCTTTGATATCTTTTGCCACTCTTTACAGCACTGGGTCGATACCTCTGCTGGTGGACTATCAGTCCCCGAGGGTATCATCTGCTTAGTAGTCAGTACTTTGGTGCTGACATGATTTATTACAAACCTTTCTAAAATTGTCCGTTTATAAATTTTGAAATTATAAAGAAACTAAGGTTTCAACTCCTTCAGGCAAAATTGACCTTAGATGAATTTGGCTATTTTTAGGTACTTTTTTGTCATATAGCTCTTCAACTGCTTTGGTTCTTATACATCCTCGGCTTTCAAATATTCGGCTTTGAGCGTTTCTGATGAAGGTAAATCCAGAAAAGCGCTTCGGACGCATGCACTTAATAACGTGTTGTTTTCATTTTTTAAAAGAAATTGACGAAAGTGAATGTTACAAACACATTACTGAGTTAAATCGATCACAGCCAGCCCCCTTTAGTATTGAAGATTAAGTTGACGGTTTTATGTATTCATTTATGAATTATCAATTGTTTTCTTTTTCTTTTTTCTTTCATTATTTTAAAACTGAATATTTTGACTGTATTACAGTTTGCAGAACACTTTCCAGAAAACTGACTGTTGACCGATTCTTGTCTACTGCCTCACTAGAATACAGTATTATATTTTATCAATAAAATTTCTTCAGCTAAAGCATGTTTTTAATTTTTTAAATTTTGAATGACGAAGGACAAACTGTCACACAGGACAAATAGTGGAATTTATAGTTAATCATGAAAGATATTTATGTTTACAGAATGCACAAGTGAATGTAGCTAGGTATCTAAAAATGAGACAATTGGTTTTGGAATCGACTCTTATAGTATATAGATTCGAATAAAATATTTATAATACTATTAACATAGAAATACATTTCAATTGCTTTAAGTTTTATTGACATAAAGACATCCATATCTTTAATCTAACAGTAATATTATTTTAACTATTAGTATTGCAGAAAACCTCAAAAGGATTTTATTAAAAAAAAATATGAACAGTTTCGTTTCAAAGGAAAAGTTAACATTAGATGAATTTGACTTTTCTTTTTATGATAAAATTGAGAATGTAAAGGGTGAATGTGTCAAAGAGACAACAACCCGACCAAAGAGCAGAAAACAGCCGAAGGCTACCAATGGGTCTTCAACACAGCGAGAGAATGTCTCGTTTGGTTATATAAGTCCAAAGTTCTTAGTATTAAGATATTCCTGGCTATCACAATTTTGAGTTTTGGCGGTCCATGCTGAAGGTAAATCCAGAAAAGCGCGTCTGATGCACGCAATATTTTAACGTGTTATTTTCATTTTACGGTTTTTGGAACATTTCATGGCTCGTCAATACCAGAATGAATGTATATTGGCTTCATTTGGGGACTGTTTCAGTTGATTATTTCAAAATTATGATATATTTGTTGACTTTTTCCTATTGGATGTCGGAAATGATAAACACATCATTAAACAAATGTCCTTTTTCTATATTCTATTTAATCAATTTGGAAGTCAGTTATGTAAAATAAATTAATTAAATATTGTTTTCTTTTTTCTGAAATAAGATCTATCTATTAATTCTGCCAAACATCAAAACTCTTCTTAATAAGCAGTTTTATGATGTTTCAATGATAGTTCAATCAAATGAAGAAGAGTCATTGGCCTAATTCATACAATTAAAACAAAGCTATAGAGTAACGATACATAATTTAAAAAGTACAGAGATAAAAGATTCTTTTACAGTTCATATGAAATATAATAAGATATTATATTTTTGTATTTTTGTAAAACATTTTTTTCTTTGTACTGTTCAATTAAATAATGTTCCTCTATAACATCTTTTAATTGCATATTTTAGAACAATGGCTCCCATTCATTAATTTTAACTACATCATAAAACATCATTAAACTGCTTATTAAGAAGAACTTTAATATTTGGTAATATTTTTAGATGGATCTTATTTCAGAAAAGAAAAAAAATATTTAGTTAATTTATTTTACATAACTGACTAAATAGAAGAGGGACATTCGTTTTAACGATTTTTTTTATCATTTCCCACATTCAATAGGGAAAAGTCAACAAGTATTAAATTAGTAGTATTTGGTAACCTTTCGAAATTTTGGGTACTGATTGCGCTTCAACTTCGTACTTTATTTGGGTTTTTAACTTTTTTTATTAGATCGTCAATGATGAGTTTTGTGTGGACGAAACGAGCGTCTGGCGTACAAAAATAATAACCCGAGTATCATTGATGAATTTTTTAGTTATAATTTATGCCAAAAGGAATCCTCGTCGTATAAAAAGTACTTTAAACTCTTTCCACTCATTGCACAATACATATAACACACACCTATCCTATTTTCGTTCTTTAAATTTTAACAAGCACAAAATCAAAATAGAATATTTGAATATGTTTCCGTTTCCAGTTATGAATATTGACCAATTTCGTTTGATAATGTTCAGCTCATTATATCTGTTTGACTATTTTCACTTGCAATTATGCTCTGTTTAAATTTAAGACCCAGCTATATGACTTATGATGTGTAGTATATATGTTTATGCATCATTTTACTTGTTTAATGAGTAAAATGATGTTACAGCATTATCAAATATACAGTAATCCAATGTTTACACAAGTATTCCGAAAACTCCTATTGAACTTATTAATATTTTATATGTGCAATTAATGAAGAATAAAATTAACATGCTATGGAGTATTAGTACTCTGCAATCCCTTATATTTGAAAGTTTGTTTTCAGGAAGTATATCCAGTTAACATTCAACTTTGACGTAACGTGATTTTGATATGAAACACATGCTGCATTTTATTTGTCACATGGAATAAATATAAGAAGTTTCATTGTCAGTGAGTTTCTTCTTACGTGTCAGAACTCCTTTTCTGATAGAATAGCCTTTAAAAAGTGAAGAAGCTCGTGTCAAAAACATTGGTAAGGTATTTTTCAAGTTGTAAAAACAAGGAGATGTGGTATGATTGTCAGTGAGACAAATATTCACAAATGTTCAAATGACGTGGATAGAAGCAATTAGTATTCTGTTATATTTTGATCTTGTTTTGCCGAAATATATTTTCAAAAACCTTAACCGTCCCAAAACAATGCATTATAAGAGTCCACTAAAAGGGTATGTCAATCGGAAAAAAGAGAGAACGTGTGTCAAATCTCATAAATACAGCAATATTATTATAAAGTGGAAACATAACATTGACAAAAGGTATACAATTTAAGTGTGTACGCCGGAAAACATATGAAATTCGAAAAATGTGTGACATTTATATCAAAACAGTGAATCATTTGATCTACATGGTTAACCTGAAATATCTATCAAATCTTTTTGTTCAACGAATCTTCGTTGAAATAGGTCCAATTAAATATTATATCAGAAATTAAAAATTAAAAAAAATCATTTGGACAATCGATTGCAACCTTCACTTCCGATCATTTTGCAGTATAAATCTTTTCTCACACTTGCGTTACAAAAAGTTTCATCAGGCATTTATTCATTTATTTTATACTTACATGTATATGTAATACATACTGTTGATTATTATTCGTTCGACGTCTATTGTCGTGTATATCATGGGTACAGGTGAACCACGAACTTAAATGTTTAACGCATTGCTTTTTTGTTTTTTTATTATATGCAGACATTGACAAAACAACGTAATCATATTTCCACAAATCTGCAAGTTTTCTTTAATCCATGAAAATTGGTACCCACGTAAATAGATAAAACCACAGTAATACATAAGCATGTTAACGTGCCTCCCACGAAAAGAACCGCGTCACTGACAGTATTTTGCATAACCGAAGTGTCTGAAATAATACGAAAATATTTGATTTTGAGGACATTGATTGACGACCGAAATATTCCTCTCCTTTTCGGGGGCGACGAGAGTGTTGGATTGGTGTCCTATTTACCTATACCCCCACATTAATTTAGACCTGTGTTAATAAAAGTAATTTGATATTTGTTTTCATGGTAGCTTATTTATGGTCAATGCGATATAGAGCGTCCTACTTTGCATCAAAACATGTCTATAAAATGACTTTGCGGTATGGGCTTTGCTCATTGTTGAAGGCCGTACGGTGACCTATAGTTGTTAATTTCTGTGTCATTTTGGTCTCTTGTGGACAGTTGTCTCATTGGCAATCATACCACATCTTCTTTTTTATAACTATAGATGAATACTGTATAAAAGTGTTAGTAGTTCATTTGGTTATTCATGTGATCGGGTAGCTGTCTCGATGTGTAACTCTCATTTACTTTTATTTACACTCTCAATTCATTATATGTGCGTTTTTCCCAGTGGCTTCTATGTTTAAAAAGCTTCAATACATATTGTAAAACTAGATAATTCCTTTCTTATCTCAAAACAACCGAACTGAAAAAATCATCAATGCAAGAACGATCTGGCAGCGAATTACCAGTATTAAAACACAGGAGACATTTTTACTAGTCCAGCAGTGTGTCTTTGTTGTAATAAATGATTGTTACAATTTCCGGTTTATTTTAATTGTTTTAATTCACGTTTCAGGACAAGCCTTTAAATGTTGCTGTTTCTTGCTGTCCTTTTACTAGCGTTTATTAATGGAGTTGAAGGTGAGTTGTTACAGTCTTAGACTGCTCTGTTGTTAAGAAGTGTATTTGCAAACGATGATGTGATTTTGCAGTTACAGGTGACAGAGATGTTGTGGGTTTGCAGTTACAGGAGACAAAGACGCTGTGGGTTTGCAGGTACAGGTAAAACCGTTAGTAGATTAATGGAAAACAGTGCTTTGCGTAATTTGATATAGTTGTTAGATATGCTGTTTGTAATTTGTAAAAAGTAAAATAACAAAAATACCAAACTCCAAGGAAAATTCAAAACGGAAAGTCTCTTAAGTGCAAAATCAAAAGTTCAAACACATCAAACAAAAGGAATAAAAACTGTCATATTCCTGACTTGGTACAAGCATTACAGTGATAGTGATAAGCAGGGGTAGAAATTACAGGTAAAAATAGTGCTGGCACATCTAGACAAAGTTGAAAGATGTAAGTAGAGGGAAAAACTCTGCTTTCTACATATTTGAAGAAAAAAAAAAGTAAAATAACGGTTAAATAACTTTTTCTACAGTTATAACTTTTTTTCAATGTTGCGACCTGTTCCTTTTTCAAACCAGTGCAATGTGTATCAACATATAAAAATATTGATCGACCGTACCAGCATTCTTTTTGTTATTCATAATATTACTGTAAAATAACGAAGATTATTTAGATATGCCAGTAAAAAAGTAAAATAACAAAAATACCAAACTCCAAGGAAGATTCATATCGGAAAGTCTCTTATCAAAATCAAAAGCTCAGACACATCAAACGAATGGAAAACAACTGTCATATACCTGACTTGGTACAGGCATTTCCTTATGTAGAAAATGGTGGATTAAACCTGATTTTATAGCTAGCTTAACCTCTCACTTGTATGACAATCGCATAAAATTCCATTATATTGACAACAATGTGTGAAGAAAACAAACAGACATAATAGGTCAAAATGCCAAAATTAGGAGTGTAGCAGTCAACATTGTCATGACTGTGTTCTAATCTTAATCACTGGAAAAACAAACAAATATGTCAACAAAGAAATCAAAATGGCATATAGACAAAATTTTATTGTCAACAGACCTTCCTTGTCAATTTCTATATATAAGTCAAAATATGAGAAAGACTTACTTGTATCTGTCGTATCCTTTATTCCAAGCTCACTCGGATAGATGCGTTCATCATAGACACCAAACTCTGAATATTCTAGTGAGGGGACATCATCTATATGCGGTTAGTACATATGCTATTATACTATACAAGAATATACAAAACTGAAAGCATTGCAATTGGTCATGAGCAATAGTATTTATTTTCTGTTATCAAGGGGTTTCATTCAAAGAAATCTATAAATACGTATATTAGTTAGACGTTCCTAAAGCGTTATTCAAAAATATTTAGCCAAGTTGTAAGTACTAGTATAAGTAAGGTTAAAGTTAGAAATGACAATTATCAAAGTACTTAAATACAATGTAATTTACCAATGTACGTTTAGTTGTCATAAGTCATTGAATTAACAAAAAGTAAAATAACAAAAATACCGAACTCCAAGGAAAATTCAAAACGGAAAGTTCCTTATCAAATCATTTATGGCAAAATCAAAAGCTCAAACATATCAAACGAATGGAAAATAATCATAAGAGTACAAAAATCTTAAATCACACAAATTGAGTAATCATAGAAATGGATACAACTTACCTTTGAAACTGAGTCTACACTTATATTGTAATGTCCATTTGTTATGTTTATATACATTATCATCAAAATTGTTTTGCCTTCAATCAGGATTTTTCTTGTAAAAGAGGCGGAGATGAAGATTCAATCACCGCCTTTTGGGACATTTCGATGGTATTATAAAATGTTTGATTTAACATGTTAATGTTAATTTATGTAGTAAAAGGATGTATCTAGATTATTTCATCGCATATTCAATAATGGGAAGGTATCTATAGTACATTTTCTCAAAGTAGGTGGTGAATGTCAGGGTATTCGTTGGTTACCTTTCTCGTCTGTTTCATTTAAGTCTGTTTTGTGTTAATATTTGACAAATAGTTCAAAGTTCAAAAGGAATAAAAAGTTTTCAAAAGAAAGAACTATGTTACGAGGTACTACTTGATTGACGAAAAACTTTTTTTTGCAAAACTATAAATAAAAAAACTGATATAAAATTTTGAAAGAAATGCAATATCCGATTTTGTAAACTTGAAAGAAGAAATAAATGAAATATCAAAGGTGCTTAGTGATTTCAGTTAAAAGATTTGTTGCATAAGAATACCAAGCATACCTGACGAAGATTGCTACATCAACACGTGCCGTGCGGATATATATATTTTTTGACAGGATCGAACAAGGAAAGATACTAAACAAACTTGCATCACCTTTTCAATTCCCTTACTATTGTTCTTAATTTGAATATTTGTCAACCCAATACTTTCTGTAGTGTGTCCTGAAATCTTAATAATAGGTTTATATTATTAAAACATTGTCGGTACTGCTGTGTATGGACTGCCAGTCCACGAAGGAACTTCCCCTATAGCACCTGCGTCGATAATGGTTTGCTTTAAATGAGACGTTTTGACTAAATTTGAAGTAAAGTTCATAAAAAATGTCGATGTACTCAACTAAGGTTGTAACGTCTTCATGTCAAGTTTTAGAGGGTTTTGGCTGTTCTGTTTGGGACAATATTTTGATAATTACAAATGTTTAATGCGTTTGCATTAACCAGGATTTTGGTCTCAAGCATCTACAAACAACCATTTAAATTAAAAGAAGAAGTAGAAGAAATATATTTTCACTGTAAAACCAAATATATAAAAAAAAACAAGATTGACAGTTAGGAACGAAAAAATATATATATTGTTGACTTTAGATGTATGATCAAATTAGCAAAAGGAAATATATTAATACTAATTGAACCTTAAAGGTTTTGATCCACCTCAAACCATACAAAATATTATCATAATGAAACAAACATGATTTGAACATAAGCCTACAATTTTTATAAAACAGACAACTTCAATATGATTCTTATCCTTTTAAAAAGTATGAAGTGCTTCGCAGTACTATCATAAATTAAAATCCAGAGAGAGAGAGAGAGAGAGAGAGAGAGAGAGAGAGAGAGAGAGAGAGAGAGAGAAACCAAACGGATATTACAACTTATTAGTCGAAAAGAGACTGACAATGCCAAAACTGCTTTTGTGTTTGTTTGTTTGTTTTTTTTTTATTTTTAGAGAAAATGACAGCTTTTATTTTTTTCTGAAATATTTATGTGTGTTTAGTTTTCGTATACTTATTTTTTTTGGTTTTCAGTTTCATTTATATTATTAAAATGACACAAAATGCGACCTTACAGCGAATAGGTGCTGTTCTGATGGTCACAATTATGGACTGTGAAAAGAGATTCTAAAATAAAATAGTAAAACTAACAATCATTCATTAGACCATGGAGTATATTTTCATATTTCTATGATTAGACTGACACGCTGACTGAATTTGTATACTATCTTTTGAATTAAAATATCTCTGTACAAGTAAATGGATACTCTCGACTTCATTATCACCTTAAGTACAAAGACAGACTAACCCATACATTGATGATTTAAACTGACGATGTTTCGAGGATTACACATACAATAATGGCGTTATATACTTGTGTGTTGTTTGTTGGACTGTTTTAACCCGTTTTAGACCCTTACTTTCTTACTAGTATAATATGGTTGTTTAACAATTTAACATATACATATCTAATATTATTTATATATCGGTCAATATCGAGAAAAAGCATCAATGAGCAAAGCTATCATGTTTGCATATTTTATCTAAATAAATGATAAATTATTAACACCATACACATCATAATTAGGCACTATTCTTAAAGTGAATAAAACTATTCGTGTTATGCAGATGAAACAAAAGGACATTCGTAATGATAAATGTATCAATTTTAACTATCAGCAACAATATGTTATCGTATAGCAACACATTAATCGATACGATCTCGAGTATTTTATAACCCTTCAAGCCCTAATAGCGAAACAAAAACCACTAAACAAGTGTGTTTGTGTTAACCTTTTTTCGTAAATAGATTCTTAGCCTCGATCTAACACAGATTATTTTATTACTGTTTCAAACGAACGAGCAACTGAGATCACCCCCGGTTTATTGGCGTGGTTCGTGTTGCTCAGTCTTTAGTTTTCTATGTTGTGTTTTGTATACTGTTTTTTGCTATTAGGTCTTTTTCTGTTTTTGTCACGGCGTTGTCAGTTTATTTTCAACATATGAGTTTGTATGTCCCTTTGATATCTTTTGCCACTCTTTACAGCACTGGGTCGATACCTCTGCTGGTGGACTATCAGTCCCCGAGGGTATCATCTGCTTAGAAGTCAGTACTTTGGTGTTGACATGATTTATTACAAACCTTTCTAAAATTGTCCGTTTATAAATTTTGAAATTATAAAGAAACTAAGGTTTCAACTCCTTCAGGCAAAATTGACCTTAGATGAATTTGGCTATTTTTAGGTACTTTTTTGTCATATGGGTCTTCAACTGATTTGGTTCTTATACATCCTCGGCTTTCAAATATTCGGCTTTGAGCGTTTCTGATGAAGATAAATCCAGAAAAGCGCTTCGGACACATGCACTTAATAACGTGTTGTTTTCATTTGTAAAAGAATTGACGAAAGTGAATGTTACAAACGCATTACTGAGTTAAATCGATCACAGCCAGTCCAAAGGTATTGAAGATTAAGTTGACGGTTTTATGTATTCATGTATGAATTATCAATTGTTTTCTTTTTTCTTTTTTTCTTTCATTATTTTACAACTGAATACTTTGACTGTATTACAGTTTGCAGAACACTTTCCAGAAAACTGACTGTTGACCGATTCTTGTCTACTGCCTCACTAGAATACAGTATTATATTTTATCAATAAAATTTCTTCAGCTAAAGCATGTTTTTAATTTTTAAATTTTGAAAGACGAAGGACAAGCTGTCACACAGGACAAATAGTGGAATTTATAGTTAATCATGAAAGATATTTATGTTTACAGAATGCACAAGTGAATGTAGCTAGGTATCTAAAATGAGACAATTGGCTTTGGAATCGACTCTTATAGTATATAGATTCGAATAACATATTTATAATACTATAAACATAGAAATACATTTCAATTGCTTTAAGTTTTATTGACATAAAGACATCCATATCTTTACATCTTACAGTAATATTATTTTAACTATTAGTATTGCAGAAAACCTCAAAAGGATTTTATTAAAAAAAATATGAACAGTTTCGTTTCAAAGGAAAAGTTAACATTAGATGAATTTGACTTTTCTTTTTATAATAAAATTGAGAATGGAAATGGTGAATGTGTCAAAGATACAACCCGACCAAAGAGCAGAAAACAGCCGAAGGCCACCAATGGGTCTTCAACACAGCGAGAGAATGTCTCGTTTGGTTATATAAGTCCAAAGTTCTTAGTATTAAGATATTCCTGGCTATCACAATTTTGAGTTTTGGCGGTCCATGCTGAAGGTAAATCCAGAAAAGCGCGTCTGATGCACGCAATATTTTAACGTGTTATTTTCATTTTACGGTTTTTGGAGCATTTCATGGCTCGTCAATACCAGTATAAATGTATATTGGCTTCATTTAGGGACTGTTTCAGTTGATTATTTCAAAATTATGATATATTTGTTGACCTTTTCCTATTGGATGTCGGAAATGATAAAAACATCATTAAACAAATTTCCTTTTTCTATATTCTATTTAATCAATTTAAAAGTCAGTTATGTAAAATAGATTAACTAAATTTTGTTTTTTTTTTCTGAAATAAGATCTATGTATTAATTTTACCAAACATCAAAAAGTCTTCTTAATAAGCAGTTTTATTATGCTTTTTTGATGTAGTTCAATCAAATGAAGAACAGTCATTGGCCTAAAACATACAATTAAAAACAAAGTTATAGAGTAACGATACATAATTTAAAAAGTACAGAGATAAAAGATTCTTTTACAGTACATATGAAATATAATAAGATATTATATTTTGTATTTTTGTAAAACATTTTTTCTTTGTACTGTTCAATTAAATAATGTTCCTCTATAACATCTTTTAATTGCATATTTTAGAACAATGGCTCCCATTCATTAGTTTTAACTACATCATAAAAGCATCATTAAACTGCTTATTAAGAAGAACTTTAATATTTGGTAATATTTTTAGATGGATCTTATTTCTGAAAAAAAAAAATGTTAAGTTAATTTATTTTACATAACTGACTAAATAGAAGAGGGACATTCGTTTTAACGATTTTTTTTTATCATTTCCCACATTCAATAGGAAAAAGTTAACAAATATTAAATTAGTAGTATTTGGTAACCTTTCGAAATTTCGGGTCCTTATTGCTCTTCAACTTCGTACTTTATTTGGCTTTTTAACTTTTTTTATTAGATCGTCAATGAGTTTTGTGTAGACGAAACAAGCGTCTGGCGTACAAAAGTAATAACCCGAGTATCATTGATGAATTTTAGTTATAATTTATGCCAAAAGGAATCCTCGTCATATAAAAAGTACTTTAAACTCTTTCCTCTCATTGCACAATACATATAACACACACCTATCCTATTTTCGTTCTTTAAATTTTAACAAGCACAAAATCAAAATAGAATATTTGAATATGTTTCTGTGTCCAGATATGAATATTGACCAATTTCATTTGATAATGTTCAACTCATTATATCTGTTTGACTATTTTCACTTGCAATTATGCTCTGTTTAAATTTAAGAACCAGCTATATGACTTATGATGTGTAGTATATATGTTTATGCATCATTTTACTTGTTTAATGAGTAAAATGTTGTTACAGCATTATCAAATATACAGTAATCCAATGTTTACACAAGTATTCCGAAAACTCCTATTGAACTTATTAATATTTTACATGTGCAATTAATGAAGAATAAAATTAACATGCTATAGAGGATTAATACGCTGCAATCCTTTATATTTGAATGTTTGTTTTCAGGAAGTATATCCAGTTAACATTCAGCTTTGACGTAACGTGATTTTGATATGAAACACATGCTGCATTTTATTTGTCACATGGAATAAATATAAGAAGTTTCATTGTCAGTGAGTTTCTTCTTACGTGTCAGAACTCCTTTTCTGATAGAATAGCCTTTAAAAAAGTGTAGAAGCTCGTGTCAAAAACATTGGTAAGGTATTTTTCAAGTTGTAAAAACAAGGAGATGTGGTATGATTGTCAGTGAGACAAATATTCACAAATGTTCAAATGACGTGGATAGAAGCAATTAGTATTCTGTTATATTTTGATCATGTTTTGCCGAAATATAATTTCAAAAACCTTAACCGTCCCAAAACAATGCATTATAAGAGTCCACTAAAAGGGTATGTCAATCGGAAAAAAGAGAGAACGTGTGTCAAATCTCATAAATACAGCAATATTATTATAAAGTGGAAACATAACATTGACAAAAGGTATACAATTTAAGTGTGTACGCCGGAAAACATATGAAATTCGAAATATGCATGACATCTATATCAAAACAGCGAATCATTTGATCTACATGGTTAACCTGAAATATCTATCAAACCTTTTTGTTCAACGAATCTTCGTTGAAATAGGTCCAACAGAAATTTAAAAAATCATTTGGACAATCGATTGCAACCTTCGCTTCCCATCATTTTGAAGTATAAATCTTTTCTCACACTTGCGTTACAAACAGTTTCATCAGGCATTTATTCATTAATTTTATACCTACATGTATATGTAATACATACTGTTGATTATTAATCTTCGGACATCAATTGTCGTGTATATCATGGGTACAGGTGAAGCACGAACTTAAATGTTTAACGCATTGCTTTTTTTGTTTTTTTTTATTATATGCAGAAATTGACAAAACAACGTAATCATATTTTCACAAATCTGCAAGTTTTCTTTAATCCAAGAAAATTGGTACCCACGTAAATAGATAAATCCACAGTAATACATAAGCATGTTAACGTGCCTCCCACGAAAGGAACCGCGTCACTGACAGTATTTTGTATAACCGAAGTGTCTTGAAATAATACGGAAATATTTGATTTTGAGGACATTGATTGAGGACCGATATATTCCTCTCCTTTTCGGGGGAGACGAGAGTGTTAGATTGCGGTCCTATTTACTTATACCCCCACACCAATTTACACATGTGCTAATAAAAGTAATTTGATATTTGTTTTCATGTCTGGTAACTTATTTATGGTCATTGCGATATAGAGCTTCCTGTTTTGCATCAAAACATGACTATAGATGAATACTGTATAAAAGCGTTAGGAGTTCATTTGGTTATTCATGTGATTGGGTAGCTGTCTCGATGTGTAACTCTCATTTACTTTTATTTGCACTCTCAATTCATTATATGTGCGTTTTTTCCAGTGGCTTCTATGTTTAAAAAGCTTCAATACATATTGTAAAACTAGATAATTCCTTTCTTATCTCAAAACAACCGAACTGAAAAAATCATCAATGCAAGAACGATCTGGCAGCGAATTACTAGTATTAAAACACAGGAGACATTTTTACTAGTTCAGCAGTGTATCTTTGTTGTAATAAATGATTGTTACAATTTCCGGTTTATTTTAATTGTTTTAATTCACTTTTCAGGACAAGCCTTTAAATGTTGCTGTTTCTTGCTGTCCTTTTACTAGCGTTTATTAAAGGAGTTGAAGGTGAGTTGTTACAGTCTTAGACTGCTCTGTTGTTAAGAAGTGTATTTGCAAACGATGATGTGATTTTGCAGTTACAGGTGACAGAGATGTTGTGGGTTTGCAGTTACAGGAGACAAAGATGTGGTGGGTTTGCAGTTACAGGTGAAACCGTTAGTAGATTAGTGGAAAACAGTGCTTTGCGTAATTTGATATAGTTGTTAGATATGCTGTTTGTAATTTGTAAAAAGTAAAATAACAAAAATACCAAACTCCAAGGAAAATTCAAAACGGAAAGTCTCTTAAGTGCAAAATCAAAAGTTCAAACACATCAAACAAATGGAATAAAAACTGTCATATTCCTGATTTGATACAAGCATTTCAATGATAGTGATAAGCAGGGGTAGAAATTACAGGTAAAAATAGTGCTGGCACATCTAGACAAAGTTGAAAGAGGTTAGTAGAGCAAAAACTCTGCTACATACAAATTGCACTGGTTTGAAAAAGGAACAGGTCGCAACACTGAAAAAAAGTTATAACTGTAGAAAAAGTTATTTAACCGTTATTTTACTTTTTTTCTTCAAATATGTATATTTGAAGAAAAAAACTTTTCTACAGTTATAACTTTTTTTCAATGTTGCGACCTGTTCCTTTTTCAAACCAGTGCAATGTGTATCAACATAACAAAATATTGATCGACTGTACCAGCATTCTTTTTGTTATTCATAATATTACTGTAAATAACGAAGATTATTTAGATATGCGAGTAAAAAAGTAAAATAACAAAAATACCAAACTCCAAGGAAAATTCATATTGGCAAGTCCCTTATCAAAATCAAAAGCTCACACACATCAAACGAATGGAAAACAACTGTCATATACCTGACTTGGTACAGGTATTTCCTTATGTAGAAAATGGTGGATTAAACCTGGTTTTATAGCTAGCTTAACCTCTCACTTGTATCGCATAAAATTCCATTATATTGACAACAATGTGTGAACAAAACAAACAGACATAATAGGTCAAAATATCAAAATTAGGGGTGTAGCAGTCAACATTGTCATGATTGTGTTATAATCTTAATCACTAGAAAAACAAACAAATATGTCAACAAAGAAATCAAAATGGCATATAGACAAAGCACATAAGAACAAATGAAAGACAAGAATACGAAAAATTACCACAGCCACAACAACATAATGGCGGGATGCATAAGTACCGAGCGACGTCAAAAGGATATTACCAAAAATGGACTAACAGTAAAGGTTAATAATTAACAAAGGCAAATAAAAGAACACTATAACACATAAATAAGATAATAAACAACGTCAGTACCTAGAATCTATACTTCAAGACCATCGTGTATCATTTGTGTAGTCGATACGGAATATTTATCAACAAGGTCTTGGTATCTTCCAATGAACATTTTTAGAAAAAGAACGAGACGTTCTTTGACATTACCCTGGTTCATCAACCTTCTGCTCAGACACTGGTGACGTTTTATAAAGTCTGAGTAGCAGCTGTAAGCTCTTGAATACCGAATGAGTTGGGAAATGTATATTCGATATGCAGGGGAAGTTGGTATATTGCTACTAAGGTGGGGAAATTGATAATGTATTCAATATATATGGCATTCTGTTTTTTATACTTACTTCATCAGCAGGAATATCAGCTCGCCTTTGCGGGCTCGCTTGATATTCTTGCTGATAAAGTCAATATCAAAAACAAAACTGTCATTATATTCATATATATTAGATTATATTGACCAAATCTAAAATGTCATTTATTGGCAAGTATTGACGAATATGAGAAAACCCACACCTATTATATCTATATTGCAGGACATTGTAAAGACCAAGTAAAAGGTTGCTATGAAAGGGTCAGTAGAGGCGATTGTTACACAAACCGTCATATCATGTGGAAATATTGCTGTAGAAGTTGTAAAAGTACGTATCAATTACGAGCATACACGTGTATATAAAGATAAATGATGTATGTCTAAGTCAAAATATGGGAAAGACTTACTTGTATCTGTCGTATCCTTTATTCCAAGCTCCATGGGATAGACGCGTTCAACATGGACACCACACTTTGAATATTCTAGTAAGGAGACATCATCTATATGCGGAAAGTGAAGTTAAAGAATATTGCAAGCTTCTTTTCTTCCTCCTAAGAACTCTTGTGTGAAGTCTGCCTCACTTGAATAAAGGAACAAAGCGGCAATATGAGGAGCACAGTTGGTACCCATGAGATGCTGATTGTTTGTTGAAAAACTCGTCTTTCAAATTTAACAAATATGTTGTCAATCAGAAAATCAAGCATCCAGATAATGCCAATTTCGGAGAAGTTTTTGTTCATCAGAATGCTTTTTTTTTTAAATATTAATTATTCTCCTTGAAACAATATATTTGTATCAACGTTGGCCATTCTTTTTTTATGTAACATAGTTGGCCAATTCTTTCAATTTGTCTAACAAGCTCGGAATGGAGAATAGATGTGTAAAGAGTAAAAAGTCAAATGTTTTTTTAAACTATTGCAAATGGAAAGTGACTTAGAATGTATGTACGCTAACAGATCTTTGGATTTTGTTAGTATCCACATCGGATTGACACTGTAGATCAACGTCCGACATTTAAACCTTCTGAATTTAAACAAAGAATTATTATTACAACCACTTACGCAAATTTTGAATAAAAGAAACACACTCACAGGTGTTAGGGACAAATTAGTGTTGTGTGTACTCCACTCTCTCAATATCTTGAAGAATGAAAGAACTATAAATAAGAAGATGTGGTATGAGTGCCAATGAGACAACTATCCATCCAAGTCACAATGTGTAAAAAGTAAACAATTACGGCCTTCAATACGGAGCCTTGGCTCACACCGAACAGCAATCTATAAAGGACCCTAAAATGACTAGTGTAAAACTATTCAAACAGGAAAAGCAACGGTCTAATCATATAAAAACGAGAAACGATAAACACTTATGAACCACAGCAACTACCGACAACCACTGAACAACAGGCTCCTGACTTAAGACAGGTGCATAAAAATGCAGCGGGTTTAAACAGGCGTCAACCTTCACCCTAACCTGAAACAGTGGTGTAACATTACAACATAAAAGACACACAATAAAATATCAATTGAAATGGTTTACCTCGATCAAAAAGACATATTCACAAAAACAAGAAAAATATACACTGAACGAATAAGTTTGATCTAGGACACACTATCAATAAAAAAGGTGTATTAATGTCAAAAGACAACTTTAACCTAGGAGAAAATGGTGTTAAATGAAGTAACGCACACAGGTAAATCTAAATAAAATAAGTACCGAAACCTTTTTTAGACAAAATTTTGTTGTTCATAGTACGAGTACAGAAGTGCAAATTTATCGTCACATCAAATACTTATCAAAAGTGGTACATATTAAAAATTGTAAGACGAGATATAACACAAAATAAGTAAACATTGAATAACAGAAATGCATTACAAATTGTGTTAACAGGTCCAATTAACACAAAAGTGCGATTTGAGAGTACTTGCAGTTACTGAAAGCTAGGTAAAAGCCAAAAACAATTAATAATAAAAAAATCATACATCAGAGACTAAATTCAAACAAAACACATGCCAGGCAGGGATTTAATGTTTTAACGCCATGGACAGTCAAAGAAGACATGACTTGTGCAATGCCAAAATAAAAGTAACGACAGGCAGTAGGGAAGTTAGGATGTAACCTTATAATAAATATGTATGATGTTATATATAGATAAAACAATTTCTTAATAGAAAATAAACGTGGATGTGTATATATACATCCCAGAAAAACCATTCGAAAAGAATTCAAATTTAGTTATGTTTTAATTTGTTGAGTGCCAATGAAAACAATATTCAAAGATCTTGTTTTATACCTCTCATAAATGTTACATTTTCGTCATAGATATTTTTTCATCATTTATTATTATGAGATGTATTTGAACCATGAATGTTGTATTTCTCTCATGCTTGTATGTACTTACATGAACAACACGACGGGTGGCACATGTGCAGCAGGATATGCTTACCCTTCCGGAGCACATGAGATCACCCCCTGTTTTTTTTTCGACTTATGAGTTTGCATATCCCTTTGGTTACCTTCGCCTCTCTTTTTGTATATCCATCATGAAATTTATATATTCATCTTTACGGTTGTACTTCCACAAGAAATGTAGAATTTTTATGATTTTTTCCGTAATACCGTCTAATGATATACAAGTTAAAAATGGACAAACAATGCTTGATATGGTTCAGTAGGTCTGACTTCATAAGGTCGTGTTTATTACTCAAACTTGCGAAATAGGCAAGCTTGAAATGTTTTGGTATTATTAAAATTAAAGAAAATTACATATTATAATAGCATGTTTCCTATTGTAATCAAACTTTTATTCATGTTCTGTTTTAGACATGGCTGAAATCGGTATAAAGCGAGGTTTTCATGCTGCTGTGGAAATAGATAAAGGCGGATATCAAACAGCATATTAATTTAACATTAAAAATCTATTACCTCTTACATTTGCGAACTTATTCAAATAACACACATCAAAGGCATCATCAATATATCTGGAAGTCATATTTAAAAACTTTGCAAGATGCTTTTTCTTGTTGTCTTTGAAAAGATTTTGTATGCATTCTCCTTTATATGAGCACAAAAAAATCTTCCTATAGTGGTGCCCAATGACAACCCATTGGAATATCGACTGCCTGCTGAAACATCGATCTACCAATGCAAACTCAACAAATAGGTTGTCGAAAAAAAATTGTGGCATTTTGATGATATCATCTTCGGTATATTTGTTATAAAAATATGTATGGTTCTTTACAAAGTAATATTTTTCATTAAAACAGACCTAACCATCATTATTCACCCAAAAATTTCTCAAAAGCAAAAGCCCTTTCAGCTGATATATACAGTTTGCTCTTAGGTAATGATGTTACACTACTATTTGAGATAAGGGAACGGGTCGAGCTCTTGCAAACATGTCCAAACACGCCAAATTCTGTATGAACTTGTCTCAAGTGAGGAGCCTGATTCAGTGGTTTTCTTTAGTTGTTGTCCGTTCAATTTGTGTTTTGCCAATTGATTATAATTCAACTTATCATAGACACCAGGATTAATATTTTGTACGCCAGACACGTGAGTTTTGTCTTCAAAAGACTCATCAGTAAAGCTCGAATCAAAATAGTTAAAAAGGCCAAATAAAGTACGAAGTTGAAAAGCATTGAGAACCCCAAAATCAGAAAGGTGTTGCGAAATACAGCTAGGGTAATATATCTTTTCCTGGGGTAGAATATATATCAGAACCTTGGTTTTCTCGTTTAAATTGTTTTAAATTTTGTCTTTTCAGGACACTTCATAGCTTACTGTACGTAATGTGTTTTGCTCAATTTTGAAGGTAGTAGGTACCCCACCTATATATAGCTGCTTACTAACACTATATCTGGATTCTGATTGATAGTTGTCTCAATTGCTGAAATAGCACATCTTCTATTTCTATATTTTTATAACATGTTCTTGGTATCCTTCGAATTCAGTTACTTAATTCTTACGAGACGTTCGTCCCGGTCATACAACTGTTTGGCCTTGCATTTTTGATTTGCTGTTTTGGTCCGAAGTCTTAACGTGTTCATTGTAGTTCGTGTCAAAGTTTGTGAATAACGAATTGAACGGTAACTGCATATTATGTCTTTGATATATGATTAGCAAATGGTTGAAAATAAATACAGTGAAAAGTGTCTGGAGAATGGCAGAGAGTACTTTGAATCTGTTTTTAATCACGGATTACATCTTAATACGAGTCAATTATGGTTTAATTTGTAGTTATATTTCGTTATATGTTATGCCGTTATTAAAGAGTTATTTGGGAGTTTGGTGTTGATGGTAGAAGGTGCAATGTCTCTGTTGAATTAAGCACATGTTTTAGTCTTGTGGAGATTAAGATTTATTGCGGATATTATTTCAAAACTTGTTTACCGAATAAGCTCGTTTGTTTACCTGTTTATCTTTTGTTGTTTTTATCGTTGGGATGTAGTCTTCGTGACATATATTCAAATACATGATGCTCTTATTCATGTTATATACTAGTATCCAACAATATATTCAAAAATATTAAATCCATTCATTCAATCAAAGAAAAACAAAGACGCGAGATATATCATAAAGGAAATGATGACTAAACTTTTCCATAACCAGGGAAATCTATTCCCATTCAATATGGATTTCAAATAAATATTGAGGAATTTGATGTCAGAAAGATGTCACAGATGTCCATATTTATAGCTGTTACAGTTTACTGTCGGTCCTTCCGGGGCACCTGAGTTCAATCCAGCATTTGTTAGGCTTCGTGTTACTAAATCTTAAGTGTTGTGTGTAGGATTATATTGTTGTTTGTCGTTTCTTCCTTTTAGATTCATTCATGATGGTGTATGTATGTTGTATGACTAATGATTTTCGATTGCGCCTTGGTACATACTATTGTAAATTCAGAAATATTTTTTCACTGTCGTAAACTACCGTATACATTTTTGATAATTTGTTGTTTTGTTTTGTTTTTTTTTTTTTTTTGTAATGTTTACCGACTGTGTCAATATCAATGCAATACTGTCTTTTTGGTACTCTACATAATGTTACGTGTAAGTCTTTGGGTTATATACAGTAGATATTGATTCATGAAAATATAATTAGAGTCTATATTTAATAAAAGATATGGATACACAATCATTATCCTTAGTCCTCGAAAGATGACTGCCGTAGAACACTCATGAAATAATTATTATACAAACTGGTCTTACTGTTTTCACTTTAGACCGTATGGTGTTTATCACTGAGACTCTTATTTTTATTCTAAAATGCGCACGAAATAAAAGGATGTGTACATTCAATAACCATACATGATTCTTTAAGATGGAAGAAAGTGTTCAGTAATAACATACACAAAACCCGTTTAAACACATGGCTGGGTAACGAAAGTGTTTTTATTATTTTTTGTACGTCTATCGTTTGTCTAAACCAACACATATCTGAAAGGAAATAGTGCTTAATAGAAACAAATCAACTGAAAATACTAATGCTACAAAAGCTATTGCATGGCATTGCATACATCTCATCTTGTGTAAAAATGTATATACTAAATAAGCTATGATAAAACGGTAAAATATAACGTCAAAACTTGTAATTAGTATAAACGTATGAGATACCTCTGTCATGATATTGATCAATAGATAGAAAAGAAAACAAATCATAATATTGTCATTTGTATCCTGATAGACAACGTGAATAATTGTAACTAAAGATGTCAACATTGGCCACTACTGGTGAAGAGAAGCGGCTGTGTGCTGACCATTGATGGAATTTATGATATCTTTCATGTTATATTTTGACTGAATAATGTAGTCACTGTGCTTTATTACAATTATATTACTGTTGATGATTGTAATAGGTTATATTATCTTCATGGGAATATTATATCCGGCTTCAGATAATAATGTATTACGTTGTATATGATATGAGATGGTTTCTATTGTAATGTTGATCTGAAAGCATATATATTATAACTATGGCTGTAATACCAAATTATTTTCTATGCTGTTTTGACTTACAAAATGTTACCATTATTCTCAACAAAAGAGAAATGATTCCGTTTATATAAAAGAAACCAAGAGCTTGTTAGTTTATGCCATTGTTAAGCTTAAATTTCAGAATGTATGATACTTTGTCTATGGCTTAACCTTCTATGTAAGTGTCGGTAACAGGACAGCAATATGATTGTTCTTTTGTCACAGAAATTGTTATCATATCTTTTTAAAGATTAGTTAGATTTACAAATTTTAATTCAATTTCTCAAACTACATCGGACCTAGAAGACTTGTTATGAAAATGTAATTTATGGTTTACGATTCTAGTGCATTATTTTAGTTTATATTTTGTAAGTATTTAAGATTGTAGGTTAAAACATAATCTATTAAAAATATTGTTGTTTGTGTCTCTTTGGCAAATGAAATAAACACTTTATGAATATCGTAAGTCAGAAGCTTATTCTTTGTTTACCTCCACCAGTAATATCCAAACCTTAACGTCTGAAAGCCAGGGATGCGTAAATACGCTGCAAGGTTATCATCAGGAGCTATATGAACAAAAAAGGACCTAAACCAAATAGCCAAATTCAATTAAGTCAATTCTTCCAAAAGGGGTTGGAAACGTTGTTTTCAAATGAATAAAATACAGTTTCGATTCTTCAAAGGTTTACCTTGCTAGTCTTACGAATCGTGAGATAAAACATGATTGATTAAGATAATTCGGATTTATAACGAAAACTTATATTTCAATTTACGACAAAACCTGTGATTTCCAAATTCAAATTTCCTTAACGATTATATAATTTAGCCATTCTCATTGACTAGGATAATTCATTTTCATTTTTGAATTATTAATAATCCTTGCATAGTTTATTTGTTATCAAAAGAACGTACAAATATTTCAGATGCTCGAATATCTTATTGATAATGTAAAACATTTATTCTACGATTTTCAACAAACATTAGATTTCACTTGCATTACTTTGCCACTCTCTGCAGCTCAATCTTTACCTATGAGACAGTGTGGCTAGCCATAAAACCAGGTTCAACCCACCATTCTTTCTTAAAATGTCCTGTATCAAGTCAGGAATATGGCAGTTGTTATCAAATACTTCGTTTCTATATATGTTGGCGTTTGTTTTTGTTGCACTTCAGTGTTTCTGTTGTTCCTTTGTTTTCCTCTTATAGTTGATGTGTTTCCCTCGGTTTTAGTTTGTAATCCGGATTTGTTTTCTGTCAATCGATTTATGACTTTTGAACAGGGGTATACTACTGTTGCCTTTATTTATAGAAAATATATAAGAATGGTCCAATCTTTTCAAAAAATCTAGTAAAGCACTATAGATGATAACAGACCAAGATATAGTTGGAGAGAGAAATTTGTCAACATGCTTTTGCTAGGTAATTTCACATCAGACACTCCCCTTTCAGGTCTTACAGCAACGGTTCAGACAAAAAGGACTTATAAATGACTAAACAAGACCAGGTTAACCTGTAGTTACAAAGCAACGTCAAAAAAAGATTTCATGGTTAAGTTGGGATCATCATGATTTGGTTGACCGTTACCGATTATCGTGGCAATAGTAATGTTGCACCTTAGTGTAGAACGATTTCGTCCTTTTTTCTTGATTATGATATGCAAATTTATACTTAAAATGAGTATCACGGTAAATGCAACAAGTATATCAGGAACAGATTAACTGATGCTTTCTGGAGCAGTCCCGAGTTCAACCCTAGTATTGATTAAGAGGGATTCGTGAAGGAAGCTTTTGCTTTTATTTTGAGGGATGTTTTGTGCTTTTGAATTTCAAATTGTCTAAGTTTGATTCAAGCGTCACTGACGAGTCTTTTGTAGACAAAACGCGCGTCTGACGTACATATTAAACTTATTGTATCTATAATGACATTTTTTACAACCACTGGGTCGATCCCACTGCTGGCGGAGGTTTCCTCCCCGAGGGTTACACCAGCCCAACCCAGTATTCAGCACTTCTGTTTTGACATGAATCATTATTGATATGGTCAATTAACTGTTAACAAAACTCTTCGAAATTTTCAGGATTTCCCACCCCAGGAAAAGATTACCTTAGCTGTATTTGGCAAAATCTTTCGGAATTTGGGTCATCGATGCTCTTTAACTTCGTACTTTATTTGTTTTTTTTAATTTTTTTATTCGAGCGTCACTGATGAGTCTTTTGTAGACGAAACTCGCGCCTGGCGTACCAAACTTTAATCCTGGTATCTATGATGAGTTTATTGTCTCTAAAGATAAAATGCTCCTTTGCCTTTGTCATGGATATTTTATATAATTGTAAACTCTCACATACAGTCGAGTCTTAGGAATAGAGAAACTTCCTCTTGGGATGTTTTTGTTTTCCTTTTTGTTTTTGGTTTGTTTGTGATATCTTCGGGTTAGACATGAGGCATTTATCCATCAGCTGTTGTAAGATGCACAATAACTGCACATGACTCTTCAAATTATTTTATCAAGAGTAATACGAAGGTGTCACTAGTGGAAAGGAGCTGTCAGTCCTTCCAGGTCACCCAGTTTTTGTAAGGGTTTGTGTTGCTGAATCTTAAGTGTTCTGTGTAGGGTTATATTGCTGTTTGTCGATTCTTCCTTTTGGTTTTCGTCATGATCATTATTCATATGTTGTTATTGGATTAATTATTTTCGAAAGCCCCCTGCTATCTACTATCTTTTTTTCACTGGCGTAAACTACCGTATACATTTTTGATATTTTATTAGTATTTTTTCTTTTGGTGTAATGTTAACAGACTGTGTCACCATCAATGCAATACTGTCTTTTTGGTACTCTACTAAACGTTTCATGTAAGCGTTGGCTTATCTATAAATAGTGTATTTTGATTTGTGAAAATATAATTGAAGTTGCTATTTAACAAAAGATATAAATACACAATCATTAAGTAAAATTCAAAATTAGAAGAATCCTCAATGCTATTTGCAAAGAAATGGACAACGTGTACCAGTTTTGTTAGCTGATCCTTAAAACTGATTCAGATACAGAACAGTGAAACCAGTATGCGATAAAAGGAATCGTGCAATACAACGTAAGAAGAATATAATAGTATTACAGAAGTGCATACCTTTTTGAGTGATTAATTAAAAAGCTCATAAGTGATTACATATATTTCATTGACATTGTTAAATAATGTAAGCCTCATTTCTGTCTATGTTTTCATAACCCTCGCTATTTCCTTAGTACTTCTTTACCTTTCGTTGGTGCTTTATGGGCACCTGAAGTAGAACATTCATGAATTAATGATTATACAAAATAGTTTATGTCATTGTTATAGTTTAAAATAGACTAATATTTTGTTTGTAAAGTTTAACTTTACAATAAAGAACACGATGGATGCCACATGTGGATTAGGATCTGCTTAGCCTTCCTGAGCACCTGAGATCACCCCCAGAATTTGGTGGGGTTCGTGTTGCTCAGTTTTTAGTTTCTATGTTGTTTTGTGTACTGTTGTTTGTCTGTTTCTTTTTTAGCCATGGAGTTGTCAGTTTATTTCGACTTATGGGTTTGAATGTCCCCCTGGTATCTTTCGCCTCTCTTTTAATATTAAAATAATTTGGTTTCTTTTATATTTTGATAACTGTTAATTCGTTCCTACCTTGCTTTATGCGAAATATTATAAAATATATTTCAACGCTTTTTAGTAACATAGTGTACTGCTTTTAACACATAATTCATTTCAGGTTTAACTTTTCAAACAATTCGTTTTTGCAAAAATGTTAATGAGGTTTAAGCTTAAGATTTTAAAATCTAAAAACCTATCTTAACTTCTTATTCATGCATTACCAAATAAAATGGACTAGTGTAGTCACCCTTTTGACGCGTGAAAAAATCAAAATTACAAATAATCTGTTAAATAACATTTTCTTATTGAATTGTTATATATAGATATAAGAAGATGTGGTATGAGTGCCAAAGAGACAACTCTCCATCCAAGTCAAAATTTATAAAAAGTAAACCATTATAGGTCAAAGTACGGTCTTCAACACGGAGCCTTGGCTCACACCGAACAGTAAGCTATAAAGGGCCCCAAAAATTACTAGTGTAAAACCATTCAAACGGGAAAACCAACGGTCTAATCTATATAAAAAAACGAGAACCGAGAAACACTTATGAACCACATCAACAAACGACAACTACTGAACATCAGATTCCTGACTTAGGACAGGTGCAAACAAATGCAGCGGGTTTAAACGTTTTAATGGTACCAAACCTTCACCCTTTTTCCTGAAACAATAGTGTAACATCACAACATAGAAAGACACACTATAAAATATCAGCTGTAAGAGCTTAACTCAATCAAAGGACATATTAACACCACTGAACATACACTGAACAAATAAATTTGACCTATGACACAATGCAAATACAAAATAAATAAACTAAGGGAAGAATAATAAAAGTAACATGTTATATCGGTATGAAATGTTAAACAATTTAAGAAAAACAATATGCTCGAACAAAAATATCAGCCATTTGCAATAACTTAAAACACAGGTAAATAAAAATAATATTGTTGTTAGGTATACGTGTACAGTTACAATAGAGAAAGGAAATATTTTTACAAAATAAATAATTTTGATGTTCATAGTACGAAGTGGAAATTTATATTAGTACCAAACACTTATCAAAGCTTGTATATAGACCAGATTATAACCCTGAATAACATTAAATAACAAAAAAAGCATTACAATTAGTATCAACAGGTCAAATAAACAAGAAAGTACGATTATATGAACATATTATAGATAATCAGGGTTTTCATGTTTGGGTTAAATGCTTTATTTTTCACTTATTACGAACCGAATTAAGTAATGTCACGCAAACAAAATGGTTAAAACATAATACACAAAAAAAAAAAATAATCATATGTATTTTTGTCGCATTGTATTTTCACAATTTTTTTGAAAATGAATACACGCAAATAAAAATGCAGCTTACGTGTATATAAACATGTCTAAATATGACGCGGCCTTTTATAGCCGACTATACGGTATGGGTTTTTCTTATAGTTTGAGGCCGTACGGTTGCCTATAGTTGCTTGCATCCACTTCATTTTGAACTTTGGTTAATAGTTGTCTCATTGGCAATCATACCACATCTCCATATTTTTGTATGAATATGTATCACAGGCATGTATAACTATACCTGTATGTTTTTACCTTCTTTACCATGCATAATCCAAATTGAATTTCTAAAGAGAGACAAAAGATATTTATTTCTTCAAAAGTTGGGAATCAGAATTACATTTAAAAAACCATAACCTCAAACCCCCTTATTTCCCTTGGGAGTTCTTTTGAGATATACGGATTGGTTAAGGACTCGTTTCTTGAAACAACGAAAAACAACACAAATAGTATACAAAACACAACATAGAAAACTAAAGACTGAGCAACACGAACCCCATCTTAAAACCGGGGATGATATCAGGTGTTCCGGAAGTGTAAGCAGATTCTGTTCCACATGTGACGACTTTATGGTACTCGTAAAGAATACTTTGATAAGCTACATCTAGTGATTACGCATCACACAATGGCGGATTTGCAAATGCCTCTTATCTTATCCTAAGACATCACAAATTTCGTAACTCAGCAATCGGTGATGTAAAACCTGAAACCTTCAACTCGACTTGAAATAGAAGCATGTTTTTCATGACAAAAGATAGACAAGACTATTACTGGTATAAACAACACAGACTTTGGAAAATTTAAGAATTAAAAACTACATTTACAACTAAAGCAAAAATACGAACCCCTTTAAAACCAACTAGGGGTCATATCAGTTGCTGCTGAGAGGTATATAGATCCTTCAACACAGGTGGCACCTGTCGTGTTGCTTTTAAAACAACATAAGTGACCAAACAGAAAATCAATGAAATATTACAGTTTAATTGCGTTACTAACAATTCAATTAAATAATAAACTAACTCAAATTCGCAAAAAAAGGTACACGAATGAAAAAGTACACATACAGTAAGTTGATGGACATTATATATCCTTCAACTAAGATGAAAAAATAAACACTTACCAATGCAACTTTTACAACACGTTTCATGCATGAACTCCGGGCTTTTATAGCATTCTCCTATTTTAGCCCAGTAACTACACTTTTGGCTCCTGTCTTTACAACCTACAATATCAATGTACAGGCATCTTTTATATGTAACTAACATTCCATGTTAGGCATTTAATAGTTGCAAGATTGATTAATTAAACGAAGCGTATCGAGAGAATTGTGATATTTCAGTTGTCGTCGATACATTGGAAATAATATCCAGCGTGCAAGTTTGAGGTGTACCAATTATTTAATCTTTCGCTAGTTAGCAGCCTTTATAGATGATTTAATCAATTCAAAATTTGTATACATTTCGAACAATATCCACATCATTTTGCTATAATATGCTGTAATATGCTAACATTTATTTAAAGCCGAAATGAAATTACAAATTTCAAGCAAACAAGTGGTACGAACATAAAATACTGTTTAAATATGACGTATTCTCCTACTCACGATTGTAATCGACACTTACCACTACAACTTTTACAACAGCTTTTACTGTAAATTCTGCATAGTCCATTACGGGCCAAGACACTACACCTTATGTAGTGGTCTCTACAGCCTACAAAAAAGTATATAACAATCGGCATCTTTGATAAATATTTATTACTACCAGTGAGGCATTGCAGCTTCATAAATTCCAGATGTTCATAGACCTAATTGCTATTAAGGATTCTTGACTCGATAATTTTCAATTACTGAACTTTTAAAGTCATAGAACAATCACTTTTATTTTGTCGCTTACGACATTTTCTCTTGTGACGTCAACATTTTACGGGAACGTGTGTGGTGTCTAGCCATGGCGAACATGTAACGGGAGCATTGTATTATTGCAGTTGTCTGAAAGTTATATTAATTTAATTTTTAGCAAAATATTACTTTTACAAATGTAAACGTGAACTTTGTATCAGTTTTAAGTCACAATGTCAAATGTTTCAAGTAATTTATTTAAGTTTCTTCTATAGCATGTAAAGCAAAGCGTATCGGTGACTGGGTGGTTTAAGTAGTTTACATTTTTTTATTTATAGCAATCACTAGCCTGTCAGCAATAGGGTTATGAGTTAAAGCTCCGCACGTAGCAGACGAGTTCGATTTCGATCTTAATTGACTGGGATTGTCAGTTTTCTTGTCGAAGGTCGGTGGTTCTCTCTGGATTCCTCCAGCAATAAAAAACTGGCCGCTACGGTATAACAGATAATACTGCACGTGGCGTTAAACACTTACAATCAATCAATCAATCTTCTCTGGCAAAAAAGATTTGCATTTAGTCTTACGGTAATATACTTCTACAGAATCTTGCAGCTTTTAAAGTTAATTTTATCAACAAAACGCAATATAATTTACATTAAATAGTACTAAAATGCCTGATGTTCATTAAACGACATGTAGCGATATTGTGATATTGCAGCTGCCTTAGTGGGAGGAGTTATAGACTTTTTAACCGCTTATAATTTGAATTTACAAGACAGATTAAAGTCTACTTTGGATAGAATCAGTTTAATTATTAACAGTTTTAGATATTGAAAACGCAATACATTTGCTGTTTCGCATTTTCAATAGTGCTCGTTAATATTTGCTGGTTCAATAATTACTAATACATTTCTAAGAAAAGTTTTTAACTTTCTTTACAGTGGAGGATAACATTTTCTCATTTTTTGCACTGTGTTAAATTTTAACAGTTTTTTCTTTATCCTAGCGTCACTGATGAGTCTTATATAACAAAAGGCGCTTCTGGTGTAAACAATTATAATCCTGCTTTCTATGTTGAGTTTGGTTAGCTTAAGTGAGAACTTTAAATAGTAACATGCAAACGTCCAAAATTGTCTTTCTATTTTTCCTTCATGATTGAATTAACAAGACCAAAATACTTGTCAATGAGCTTTTAAATACTTGTATTAATAAAATGAGAGAATATTTTTCGACAAGGATGTTTATCTGACTGTATATGTATGCTACATGCGATTCATAGTACAACTATTTGTAAATGTCATACTAAACTGTTAAAAGAAGGTAATATAACGTCACATACTTTAAAATTGCAGTTCAGACAGCAAACAGAGTCCCAACTGAGATACAACATACTGTACACTCAACAGGCAAAGTTGACCTTAGACGTTTCGGTTCTTTTACCTCGAATTTGACATAAGCGGTCATCTCAGTACCAGAATTTATGACAAACGAGACGATTTTAATATTGAAATTATCAATTTCCCCCACCTTAGTAACAATATACCAACTTCACCTGTATATGGTATATACATTTCCCAACTTATTCGGTATTCAAGAGCTTGCAGCTGCTACTCAGACTTTGTAAAACGTCACCAGTGTCTGAGCAGAAAGTTGATGAACCAGGGTTATGTTGAAGAAAGTCTCGTCCTTTTTCTAAAAAAGTTCATCGGAAGATACCAAGACCTTGTTGATAAATATTCCGTATCAACTTCACAAATAATACATGACGGTCTTGATATATAAATTCTAGGTACTGACGTTGTTTATCATCTTAATTACGTGTTACAGTGTTCTTTTATTTGTCTTTATAAATTATTAACGTTTACTGTTTGGTCCATTTTTGTTAATATCCTTTAGGCGTGGCTCGGTACTTGTACATCCCGCCATTGTGTTGGTGTGCTGTGGTCATTTTTTGTATTTTTTGTGTCATTTTTGCGTATGCGCTTTGTCTATATGCCATTTTGTTTTTCTTTGTTGACATATTTGTTTGTTGTTATAGTGATTGAGATTATAACAGAATGTTGAGTGCCCCTATTTTTGACATTTTTACCTATCATGTCTGTTTGTTGTGTTCACACATTGTTGTCAATATAATGGAATTTTATGCGACTGGCATACAGTGAGAGGTTTAGCTAGCTTTAAAACCAGGTTTAATCCACCATTTTCTACATAAGGAAATCACTCTACATTTGTACCAAGTCAGGAATATGACAGTTTTCCATTCGTTTGATGTGTTTGAGCTTTTGATTTTGCCAATTGTTAAGGGACTTTCCGTTTTGAAATTTCCTTGGAGTTCGGTATTTTTGTTGTTTTACTTTTCTCTTATACATCCTTGGCTTTCAAATGTTGGGTTATGAACGTTCCTGATGAAGGTAAATACAGAAAATAGCGTCGAACGGATGGATATTATAACGTGCTGTTTTCTTTGTTTATTTTCATACTGCAATGGGGACATTGTTTGATTCACGAAACATATACAGGATGTTTATCGTATTGGTGCACCTTTTACATATTTTTGATTAATTTTTCCTGAGTTATTTGCAAACTAGACAATCTACAAATATGTTTTCTATGCTCTTAAAATTGCATTTTCCTGATCATTTTATGTAAATAAGCAAAAATATACATATTATTCAATAGTCATGAGATTTAATTCTCAAAATATTTATTTTGTACTAAAATCTTAATTTCCCTGCAAATTATATTTCAAGTATTATGGAAGAGTAAAAAAGGGACATTAAATTAGTTTTAGCCGATCATATACGTAGTAATTGCTTTATCAAAAATTCGACCGACAAGCAAAAAGTGTTTGTCTGTCAAACTCCTTTCAAATCCGAATCTGAAAGCTCAAAATATAGAAAGTTTGAAATCGTTATAATAAAATACATCTGAAAGGAACTTGGGTCATGAAATTTGAATTTTTAACTATCTACTCATTGCACAGTTTATCGGTTCTTCAACGTTTGTATTAGGTTCTGATTTTCAAATGCTTTGGCATCGAACATCAGTGAAGAGACGTTGATTGTCAAAATGCACATCTGGTGCTAAAAAATCGGTACCGTTAATGTGATTACAACTGTAACTACGACTATCTACTCACTGCGCCTTTTATTACTAACATAACTCACCTTAAGGCGAAGTGTTCGTAATTAATTCTGCTTGTAAAAATACATCAGAAAATAAAATAAAAAAGGGGGGTTACCGTTTTCGTTTTCAGATACAAGCTGTTGAAATTGACAGCATGATACACCAGAGATACAAAGAATATATAGGGAAAATCATAAAAATCGGCGGATACTTTTCCTTTATCAAGATTTTCTAATTCGTTGGTCCACAGAATTTTTTTAAAATCGATATACGATTCAAAAATGAACGACGATTCCATTGGTGCAAAGAAAGTCCTTAGCAACCGTGATAATTGATAAGGAAATAAACTGATTAAATTTTAAGGATATTTCTGCTGCCCCAAAAAAAAAAAAAAAAAGCCAAATTGGCAAATATATATACTGCAAGTGAAAGAAAGTTACTGTAAAGACTTTAACTCCATCTTTTCTAAATTAGACAGGTTCCACATTTTTTTTTTAAATACTTGTATTGTCCTAATTTTATGAATCAAATATCGAGTTTGAAATTGTCCCGGTTAACATAGCGTTGACAGAATGATTCTATACATATTTAAATAATCGGTTATAATATTGGGATCGCGTATACACGTCTTTTTCTAAATCTTATTTCTGCATGTTTGTATTTAAAAAAAGTAAATATAATTTTCTGCCATCTTTTCATCCTCACCATTTCCGGCGCTATTCGAGGTATTGCGCACAAAACCCATTTTATTAAATAATTTGTCAGGTTCTCACACGTGCACGTGACAAAACTCTGCAATTTTATTTTAAAAATTTCCTGTCTCGATCGCTTTCCCTTTTCTGTAACTACACTGTCCCAGGTTACGGGGAGGGTTGAGCGCTCACAAACATGTTCAGCCCCGCCACATTCTTTATGTGCCTGTCCTAAGTCAGGAGCCTGTTATTCAGTGGTTGTCGTTGGTTCATGTCTGTCATATTTGTTTTTCGTAAATTGTTTTGTTATAAATTAGGCCGTTAGTTTTCTCAATTGAATTGTTTCATACTTTTCATGTCTGGGCCTTTTATAGCCGACCATACGGTATGGGTTTTTCTCATTGTTGAAGGCCGTACGGTTGCTATAATTGCTTACATCCACTTCATTTGAACTTTGGTGGAACATTTCCTCATTTTATAAAGCATGATATAATGTTTGCTGGAGTTTCAGTAACAAAGGAAATAATTTCTTGTACCATTATTTGTTAAATATCCACATACACGACTCCCATTAAATAAGAAAACTGCATCTGTATATTATCTTGAGAACTCTTATGGCTGTAATAAGGTTAAAAAAAACCCGCATATGAATTTCAGCAAAATAAAACAGATCGGAGTTTTTGATATAACTTCCCGTAGCACAGATCATTCCCAGTGTTATGCCTTAGCATTTTGTATATTGTAATGCTATAGCATTTTGTATAGTGTAATGCTAAAGCTTTGTGTATAGTGATATGCTATAAATGTACTAATGTAATGCTATAAATGTACTGGTGTAATGCTATAAGAATGTACCAAGGGCGATGTTATGAGAATGTATCCATCCAGTATGATGCTAAAAAAATGTACCTAGTGTAATTTTATTAGTATGTACATTTTTTGTACCTAGTGTAAATTGCAAGGAGACTAATAATGTAATGCTATACGAGTTTACCTAGTGTAATACCATACGAATTGTGCCTATAAAAAAGAAGATGTGGTATGATTGCCAATGAGACAACTCCCCACAAGAGACCAAACGACACAGAAATTAACAACTATAGGTCACCGTACAGCCTTCAACAATGAGCAAAGCCCATACCGCATAGTCAGCAATAAAAGGCCCCGAAATGACAAATGTAAAACAATTCAAACGAGAAAACTAACGGCCTAATGTATGTACAAAATAATGAACGAAAAACAAAAATGCAACACAGCAACAAACGACAACCACTGAATTACAGGCTCCTGACTTGGGACAGGCACATACAAAATGTGGCGGGTTAAACATGTTAGTGTATATAATGCAAATGAATTACTTTTTTGTTAATATAGTATAAAATATAAGGAGATGTGGTATGATTGCAAATGAGACAACTATCTGCCACAGTTTAAGGTAGATCGGGTGTCTTTTTCTGAGCGTCCGATCTGGTCATGTTGCAAAAAAACTTGTTTGTTTCAAAAATATTTTACCAAGTATCATTCAATATACTAGTACAACAAAAAACTAAAACTTGAAATTTAAAGATTGAACTATCAAAAAATTAAGTGTCGTAAAGTATATTTAAAATTTTTGGGGATTTTTTCAAGAAAATAAGGCCTTTGGCCCCCTTTTTTATTTGATATTTCAGAAGTATTAATGAAAAGCAATTCTCTCATCGAATTTTAGTCAATTTTATCGATTAATTTTTCCTCGATAAGGAAAATTTAAGCTTCCCCTATATAAACAATATAAAATAACCCAAATTTCGTTAATTTCAATGTATTATTACGAAAAAACAAGGTCCGTGATCCCCAGTTTTTATATTAAAATTTGAAATTACATTGACCCAGAAGTCTTTTACAGAAGTTTCAGAAAAATATATTGTCGAACATTTAGACACCCCAGCTACCTTAAATGAAATGGATGTAAGCAATTATTATAGGCAACCATACGGCCTTCAACAATGAGAAAAATCCATACCGTATAGTCGGGTATAAAAGGCCCCGATATTGTATACACTATTTCCTCCACTCCTCCCCCTTCTTTCCCTACCTTATACTCTTATACTCTATTCTATCATAATCTTCAATTGAGACTTGAGAAGAAAAATTTTACTTTAAAATTGTATTCACTACTTCTGAATGGTACACAAAAGCACAACAAAAGAAAAAAAATTTCGCTAGAAAAAATAACATGTTCTATTTTTATCATACATGTGTAGTTTCAGTTTCAACCTTGGTTCTAAATTTAGAATTTACCTTCCCCAAAAATAGAAGACACACCTGTTTATTTTCTGCACCTTGAAAACTGAGACTCGGATGACATAGATTTTACTTATTCTGAGATAAATGTTATAGTGCTCAATTCTTAGTTTCTGTGTAATGTTTTGTGGACGGAATCTGATGTTTATTTTGCTGTTGGTTTTGTTCTTCGACTTGTAGTTATAAATGTTGCACTAGTGGTCGATTACGGCCTTTCTTACCTAACTTAGTATCTTTTATACTTTTTACATAAATATAAAACATGTCCTAAAATTTTCCATTGCATTAAAAACGGACATGCCAACGTCTTTCTAGTTCAACACACAAATTCACATGCAATATAATTATTCGTTACCTACATTTTTACGCTACACTGAATTTTATTCAAAACTATGATTTTTCAAAAAATATTGTGGGTCAATTCTGGTTTAATTTTAATGAATTTGATACGAATAGAAGCAGAATTGTCACTGGTTTATTTGTTTATTTGGTTATAATGTTATTGTTAATAGGCGTTTTACTTTCTAATGAAAAAAAATTGTGTACCTGCTCCTGCGTGTCTAAAACAAAAACAGTGGTATTAATAGAGTCAGACTAACTCACAAGAGGATACTCAGATTTCTGATTGGAGTCATTCTGATAATTTCTATGAAGTTTTGAGATAGCACAGGAATACTTGTTTGGCTTCGTGATAGACCGCACGAAGTCATTTCTCTTTCATGTGCCCATTTCGCGTAACTAACGACGCACGTTTTTTTTCCCAAATTCCGCTAGAGGCGTGCAATTACGTATACTTCGCCTTAAGTACTATACTTATAACCCTAACTATGACTATCTAATAACTGCGCCTTTTATTACTAACATTACTTACCTTAAGTACCATACCTATTACTCCTAACTCATAGAGTCCTTTACAGCTGTAACTATGACTATCTACTCACTGCGTTGTTTATTACTAATATGACCCACCTAAAGTACTATACCTATAACTCTTAACTCATAGAGTCGTTTACAACTGTAACTATGTAGGAACATTATCATTTACCACTATTCATTGAACCATTCAAAACTTGAACTCATAACAGTTAACAACTTAAAAGAGAGGCGAAAGATACCAGTGGGAAATTCAAACTCATAAGTCGAAAATAAACTGACAAAGACATGGCTAAAAAAGAAAAACACCAACAGACAAACAATAGTACACAAAACACAACATTGAAAACTAAAGACTGAACAACACGAACCCCACCAAGAACTGGGGGTGATCTCAGGTGCTCCGGAAGGGTTAGCAGATCCTGCTCCACATGTGGCACCCGTCGTGTTGCTCATGTTAGTACAAACCCGGTATTAAGTCTAATTCGGTAGGTCACATTCGGGAAAAGGGGGACGGGATTGTAGTTATGACATTCGGAACATATCCGCTATCATCATGAAACGGATATTCCATAACGATCAACCAACTCGTGATGGCGTCCGTAAAACTTACGAAGGGATGATTTCAACTTCACCACTTGGAACTCTTGGTTTAATAGCTTCCTTGTGAGCAGCAACCCTCTTTCAATGAAATCATGATAGGAAATACAAACCCTGGAATATCGTATCAACTGGGAAATATATACTCCGTATGCAGGCGCTGCTAGAATGTTGCTACATAGAAATGGAAATTTCACAATTGGGAAGCTGAAATCATCTCTTTTGTCGTATAGTTTTGTTTTCAACAGACCCTCATTGTCAATTTCTAGATGTAAGTCAAGATATGAGGCAGACTTAACTGTATCTGCTGTATCCTTTATCTCAAGTTCGATGGGATAGATGCGTTCAACATAGTCACCAAATTTGGAATTGTTTAGTGTGAGAACATCATTTATATAGCGGAAAGTAAAGTTAAAGGATATTGCTAACTTCTTTTCTTTCTTCCTAAAAGTTCCTGTATGAAGTCAGCCTCATAAGAATAAAGGAAAAAGTTGGCAAGAAGACGGCACAGTTTGTTCCCATGGGAATGCCGATTGTATGTGAAAAACAAACGTTAAACGTCTTCCACTGTAACTACTTACCGGCAGTACCATTTACAACTGTGACTACTTATACAAATAACTGTTTACAACTTTCAACTATTCAACAACGGATCCGTTAACAACTGTGATTATTTATCTATTTTACCGGTTATATATGTAAACATTCACAAAGCTTATAACTTTGTACGCCAGACATGTGTTTCGTCTACATGAAACCTATCAGTAGCGCTGTATAATTACGAGTTGCAAGGGCAATCAATTAACTTTTTTTTAAGATTTCAAAAAAGCGTTTGAGATCCAAAAATTTCAAAAGGTTCCTTATAAGACTAAGGCAAAGTTACAGCATTACTTCTTACCTATAGAAACACTTACAACTGTAATTAATTACATAAGGCAATATCAATAGCTGTAACCACTTATCCATTTCAATGTTCAAACCATAACTCCTTACCGTTAACCACTAATTCGTTTCAATGTTTAAACCTAAACTCCTTACCGTTGACCACTTATCAATTTCAATGTTCAAACCTAAATTCCTTACCGTTAACCACTTATCCATTTCAATGTTCATACCTAAACTCCTTACCGTACGAACGACAGTACGAAGCGTAAACAGCACTGTTTACAAATACAACGAATAGAACAGCAACAAACAGCATTTTGTGGATTCCTGAAAAATGAATTAAAACATTTATATACAATAAATCAATAATCGCCCTGATTTCAAAAAATACAAAACCATTCACATATAGTGTAGGTACAAAATCAAATCAAACAGATATGGGTTTGAACCGATGGGAGTATAAGATAATAAATTACTTAAACAGTATCATCCATAAAAAAACTGGTTTAAGGGAGAGGGAAAAAAGAAAACAAGTGTACAAACCATTTGTGAAGCTCTTTAGGGACCCGAATATATACAAAGTGTCAATAAATTTGATAATCGCCTTTTCAAAATTATAAAAACAGTTATTAAACTTATACTGCCAATGCCAAGGCTACATGCTTGAGAAGGGCATGTTAACATATGAATAAATTATATATTAAATATGTTATATATAGATATACAAATGACTAAATGAAAACGATTTTTGAGAACTTAAATGTACGCGTTTACAAAACAAAACATGTTTTTAGACTTTAAAATGGCAACAATTGATTGTTACCATTTTTGTTATAGCCCTATTTCAACACAATGTTCGTGTTTTCAAGAACAAATCCTTAAAAATTCACCAATTATCCTATCATGTCAAATCAGTTGCGATTAGTTTTCATCAATTTGTTAGCAAACTTTTGAATAATCTTGAAATGAATTTTATTTTATTGGTATTTTACTTGGAACAAAGGGGAAATATCATATGATGACTTTCACGACCAAACATATAATTGTTTTTTCGGAACCAGTGTTCATTCAACGTTAAGGATGCATCATACTTTAACCTGATGTATTAAACACATGTTTGTTGGGAATGACGGTCAGCTGTTCTAAGCGCATAGCATGTGTAACAAAAAGTTTTCTCAAAATATAATTTACGGATACATTTATGAGAAAATTTATTTTTATTTCTTACACTCTTTTGTAATAAATCATGAAAAAGAACCAGAGGCGATTAATAGTTTGAAAAAATTGGAATCACTATTGCATATTTTAAATCAAAAGTCACACTTGCTGATTAACAAATAAACCAACATATTAAGACATTAAAATACAGATTTGGAAATGTCAAAGGACGTGAGAAACCATAATATGAAGATAATAGATTTCAAACGTTGTACAAATTAAATAGAAAAACAGCATATCACATTTTCATTTACATTCCAAGTTAACTTGCATGTCCTTAATAAATTTGAAGTTAAAGACTTACAAAAGACCCAACCATTTCACCACACTGTAAACATTACAAAAATTCATTCTTCTCTGTTGTACTTTTCACCTTTTTTTATTTTATATCTTTGCAGAGTATGCTAGTATTCATATTTATGTATTGCTTAATACGTGTATTTTTGTGTACTAGGAGACAGATTTGTAAAAGCAAATTTCCTTGGTTCTGAATTCCAAATATTCATTTCAAATGTATTATATCGTTGTGTGATATTTTATCTGAATAAATATTGTTTAAACTAAAGACCTATAAGTTATTTGATAATAAGTATCCAACGTCACCTGCCTTGCATCCGCATTCAAATGTAATTGATCTTTTCATTTATCTAAAAGGGCTTATAAAATTGAAAGCCATAAAATATAATCATCAATAGACAGAGATGTTAGTTAATTTATTTCCGACCTTCCATCAAGCAAGAAGTATGTAACAACTTCACGAAATTATGACACACTTGAAATACTATGGAAAGCAAGAAGTGTGTAACTTCTTCACGAAATGATGACACTTGAGATACTACGGAAAGCAAGAAGTATGTAACAACTTCACGACAGGCGTTCTTCATTAGATAACCTATAAGTGGTTCCCTTAACAGAAACCTGAATACAAACTTTAACTTGTAAGTCAATGAACCATGATAGGTGGGGGGGGGGGGGAAGAAGACTTACTAATGCTAATATTATCATTAACTTAACAAAAGTGGTTCCTCTTAAACTGAACTAATTACAAACTTTAACAGTTAAACTACACAGTTAAAGTCAATAGACCATGACTGAGTGGGTGAGCCGAAATAATCTCAATGAAAATGAGATTTGCCAATGTTAATCCAACTGGATACCAACTATCATTTACCTGCCACTAGTGGTTCCCCTTTAACTGACCAAATCACAAACTAATTAGATATAAGAAGATGTGGTATGAGTGCCAATGAGACAACTCTCCATCCAAGTCAAAATTATAAATGTATTATGAACCACATCAACAAACGACAACTACTGAACATCAGATTCCTGACTTAGGACAGGTGCAAACAAATGCAGCGGGTTTAAACGTTTTAATGGTACCAAACCTTCACCCTTTTTCTGAAACAATAGTGTAACATCACAACATAGAAAGACACACTATAAAATATCAACTGAAATAGCTGAACTCAATCAAAGGACATAGTAACACCATTGAACATACATTGAACAAATAAATTTGACCTATGATACAATGTAAATTCAAAATAAATAAACTAAGGGAAGAATAATAAAAGTAACATGTTATATCGGTATGAAATGTTAAACAATTTAAGAAAAACAATATGCTCGAACAAAATATCAGCCATTTGCAATAACTTTAAACACAGGTAAATAAAATAATTTTGTTGTTAGGTATACGTATACAGTTACAATAGAGAAAGGAAATATTTTAACAAAATAAATAATTTTGATGTTCATAGTACGAAGTGGAAATTTATATTAGTACCAAACACTTATCAAAGCTGGTATATAGACCAGATATAACCCTGAATAACATTAAATAACAAAAAAAAAGCATTACAATTAGTATCAACAGGTCAAATAAACAAGAAAGTACGATTTGAGAGTACTCGCAGTTACTGACAGCTAGTTAAAAGCCAAAACAATTAATAATAAAAAATCATGCATCAGAGACTAAAATCAACTAAAACACATCCCAGGGATTTAGTATTTTAACGTCATGGACAGTCAAAGAAGACATGACTAGTGCAATGCCAAAAATAAATGTATCGACATGTTAAGTAAGCAAAAGTCAATAGACCATGACGGAGGGGCGGGGTAAAAAAAATCTCCACGGAAATGAGACGTGACAATGCTAATACAACTGCATAACAAATATGACTGACCTACCCCTATAGGTTCCCCATAAACTGACCTCATCACAAACTAAAACATTGTTGGCGACGCCGATGCCGTCGGAAAAAGCATAACTAAGTCTCGCTTTTTGACTCCGTCAAGGCGAGAAAAAAACAGTTTCTCCTACCCGAATTTCCATAAAGATCCCGTAAGATAGTGGTTCGCATAAACATGTTGATAAACAAATGGGTTAAAAGAGAGAAAGTTAACTTGTGGGAATTATGCCATAACTGTTAAAACACAAGAGTTTAAACCTGAAATATAAAAAAATAAAAGAAGAATGTGTCCATGGGACACATATGCTCCCGCTTGTAAATATGCAAGAGGCAATGTACTTACTCAAATCTATTGACGTATAGCTTTCTTTTAAACGTTATGGCATTTTTTTCTGTATGTTGTCATTAGAGATAACTCAGGGATTTGAGTGATTATGTTCAATAACAAACAGTAATGGAATTACTCGAGATCGTTGAAAATAAGGCCACCCTAATTCAAACCTGATCAGTGTTTGGTGGTAATAAGTATTGTGTATACGTTTCATAACATTTGGTTGTGGCAAAGTAAAGTTAGAGAACGGAATCCGCAAACTCGCTGATTTTTTCATTTATTAAGGAACATTACTCCAGAACAGTGTAAGGGACGACAACCAAATTCTAACTTGATCTGTAATTGGTGGTAATAATGATTGTGTATAAGTTTCAAAACATTTGGTTATGGCAAAGTAAAGTAAGAGAATGGAAATCAATTTCGGGACGTACGGATGGATAAGGATAAACGTAATTCCCCTCTATAATCAAAAGAATATATAAGGTGTACACATTAATTCATGAAAAAATGTAACAACTAGCAATTTCACTATCAGGGCAATGGTACATTTTTTTACTCCACAGATGGACTGTAGAAGTGCATTTCGTTACCACATTCTCTTGAGTTACAGTTGTTTACCTGTAGTTTTGTTTGTTGATATTTCAGCATTGATTTTTATCCTTGACATTTTCCTTGGAGTTTGTTACTTTTCACAGTGTACATCTTGAAGTATCTTTTTGTTGTAACATTTTAAAAATTGAATCTTGTAAAATAGAAAACAAATTGCCGTTGCTATGGGCACAGTTTTGTTGCTAGAGAAAATTACAATGATTTTGTCAGGAAATGTGCTTTACATTGTGTTACATTTATACAGTGTATAAATGTATAATTTACTGCTTGTTAAACAGGTTGGATTTCAAATATAGATAGATTTTAGCTGTATATTAAGCATATTTAATGAGTTTATCTCCGCCATTATACTAGTTGCTAGGCAACAGAATATACGAGATAGACCCAAAATGCCACCATTTTCAGGAGGTCTGTGGTATAGAGTTACAAACTGACAAATTAAATAAAATTTAGGTGTGATGAATAATTCAGAATCATCAGAAAGAATAGGGACATCTGATCAAGGCAGATTTACATGTATTTCATATGGTTCATATTCATTGTCTGTTATCATTTTTTCACACTTTTATTCATTTTGTCAAGTATCACATTTCCTGTTGATATTTGTGCAAATTTTTGCGCTTATTTGGTTTTCTCAAAGTAAAAAACTTTACGACTAAATTCAATATAAAATCCACTTTTTTGTCATATGTCCACAAATATTAAACTAGATAAAAAAAATCAATAAAACAAATCATAAAAAAATTAACTGTGATTGTATTTATTTGAAAGACAAATCATCAATACGAAATCTTTACATTGTAAATGTATATTTTCTTTTCAACCAAATGAAGACATAATCAGCATAGTAATGTGAGAGAAAAAGCGGATATGCAGGAGCAAAATCATGAAGACAGCAAAAATCACATCAAGCAACGAATACAAAACATTATGTTAACAACGTTTGGTCTTAGATGGAGAGTAACTATACCACATTTTCTTATTTTTTAAAATATTTTATATGAGATGTACAGTTTAAGATAAACAAAAGTGTTTTAGTTAAAGCAATATTTACATAAATCACTTACAAAATATTATTCTCGTTTTTAACAGCAATCTGAATGATATAATTGCAGCCTGTTACAATGTAAATATTGCTTTAACTAAACAGTTTTTTTTTTCTTAAACTGTACATCTCATATAAATGTAAGAATAAGAAAATAAGGTATGATTACTCTCCATCTAAGACCAAACGTCGTTAATATAATCAAATATAGATCACAGTACGGCCTTTAACGACCGTAGAGCAAATTAAGCTGTAAATGGCCTCATAAATCTCTTAAAAAGCGTTTTATGTTATTACTTCCAATGACCACATATAAATGTTGAATCTTATAAGTTAAGAAAGATACAAAAAACACTCATTTTTGACATAATCATACAGTATTTCTTAAAATTTAACTACAGTGTGACAATTTTATGCAATCTACAGATAGTAGACAAAGGTGAGTTCCCACACAAAAAATGTCCTATCTTTTCAACTAAAATCGATATTTTTCAAAATGTTTAAAATTTATTTGTTTATTTGGCCATAATATTATTCAGGCTCCCTTTGATTTTCTGATGAGGTGATTCAGAACACAAAAACAATATTTCTGGAAAAGTTTGCTATGCATTCTAACCAAAATAAAATTTGCATTTGTGTTCAACCCATCAGAAAATGAAAACGATCCTCACGAAAATAATGGTCAAAAGAACAATAAAACTCCAGACATTTCTGCATCTTATGGTATTTATTTGATAAAAATTGGTCATGTAGTATTTCCACAATATTTTTTTGAAAAAAACCTTATGCAGCTTTAGCTTATAAATAAAGATTCCTTTAGTTGTTTTTTTTTTTTTTTTTCGTTCTGAAAATCTCTCTGCTCGTGCAGGAGCGTCAAATGCAATTTTCCTACATCTGGAACGTGTACCGTTATGATCGTGTGATTGCTTTAATAGAATCACATGACTCGATTTTTATAATGTGCACCATACCCGCTTAAAAAAAGATATTGTATATTATACATAAAACTAAGCATCAAAATATAACAATTCGTACGAACAATGAACAAATACATCGGGTATGCATATTTCATAAATTAAAAAAAATTAAAAAACATGACAAACAAACCCTTTCTGTTATTTTGCTCACACAATAAACACAAAGGATGTGTTTTTGTAGTGCTGTTAACCTTGATTTGTATACTCTACTGATGCCTAATTTTAGAGTAAACAATCATATAAACTTCTCACATTATTCCTAGCTGCGGAACTGTCCTTATGATATTTTTTGACAATTTGCAGACCATAGAGCTACGGATTTTTGCTATTTCAAAACGTTGGGAATTGCGACCAAGGTTCAGGTCGCACTTATTTCCCAAAATTTTATTATTTTTCACCCGTGCATAACTTGTCAATGTTTACAGTTCGTTTCGTACGACATTTTTCTATGATATGACGTACCTATTTATGTTTGAATATTCATTTCCTTGACACTATTAATTAATTATTTCCTTTTGTATACGTTTCCACCTATTTTGTCCAGCCATTTTGAATCTCGTCGTGACGTCGTAAAAACAAGAACAGATAACTCGAACAGGAAAACACATGTTTGTTTGTTTACGTTGTTTTTATATTCTATTTCATGACTTTTTGAATGAAAGAACGTTTTATTAAGCATTTATACAAAAGGAAATAATATTTCTTCCCAGCAGTTTAAAAATTTCGTGTTAATTAGTGTTTCAAATCCTGAAAAACACACGAATGCCGCTTTGTAATTAGTGAACAAACCAACATGTGTTTTTATATTTTTAAGGCGTTCTTCAGCTCCAACATAAAAAATCGAGGATAATCGAGTTATCTTTTCTTGATTTGAATGACGTCACGAAACAAATGGTTCTTTCTTTTTAATTAGGAAAACATGAAACAATTTAAAGAAAATTATTGGTTTTGTTTTTCATTGATAAATAATGTTTGATAATAAACTTCCAAAATGTTGTCCACGACATCCTCCCCCTTTTCATACACACATAGGCACTAAAAAGGTGTGATTAAGGAAAACCGTGCGTAATAAATGTATTTAAATATAAAGTAAGAAGTATAAAATTAGTTAATTCTAATATATATATCAGACCGATTTACAGCACAGCTGTTTATCCCACGTCGAGAAAAGTACAATGACGAAATCGTTCGGTTATGTTGATTAGGCCCAAGTATCCAAAATTAACAGTTGGTCAGAACATGTTGGCCAAACTTTGGTCCAACCATACTAAAATTACAGTTGGTGAGAAAATGTTGGCCCAACTTTGACCCAACCATACCAAAATGACAGTTGGTGGAATGTTGTTGGGCCAACGAGGGTCCAATAGTGTCACAATAACTGTTGACTGAGTTTTGTTGGGCCAATTTTGGGCCAATATTGTCCCGTCAACTCCAGTCATCTACCAACTGTGCCAACCAATCCCCAACGTTGGCCCCAAAAAGTATTGTTATCTGTATTCACATTAGACCAGAAGACTTTTTATGAATATGTAATTTATGAGTTACGTTTTTAGTGCATTATTTTAGTTTACATTTTGTTAGTATCTAAGATTGTTGGTTTAAATATAATCTGTTAAAAATATTGTTGTTTGTGTCTCTTTGGCAAATGAAATAAACACTTTATGAATATCGTGCGTCCGAAGCTTTTTTTTATTTACCTTCACGAGTGATGTCCAAACCTTAACATCTGAAAGCCAGAGATGCGTAAATACGCTGCAAGGTTATCATCAGGAGCTATATAAACAAAAAAGGACCTAAACCAAATAGTCAATTTTGCTGGAAGGGGTTGGCACCGTAGTTTGTAAATGAATAAAATACAGTTTCGATTACTTTAAAGTTTGACTAGGCTAGTCTTAGGAATTGTGAGTTAAAACATGGTTGATTAAGCGAAATTTGATTTATAACGAAACTTCAATGCACGACAAAAACGGTGTTATCAAAAGAACGTACAAATATTTCGGATACTTGAATATCTTAATGATAATGTAAAACATTTATTCTATGATTTTCAATAGATAAAAAGATTTTATTCTGAGGGATGTTTTTTGTGCTATTGAATTTCAAATTGTCTATGTTTGAATCAAACGTCACTGATGAGTCTTTTGTAGACAAAACGAGTGTCTGACGTAAACAAATTTTTATTTTTGGTATCTTTAATGACATTATTTACAACCACTGGGTCGATCCCATTGCTGGCGGATGTTTCCTCTCCGAGGGTTACACCAGCCCATGATAGAATTCAGCACTTCTGTGTTGACATGAACCATTATTAATATGGTCATTATAACAAATTAACTGTTTTCCAAAACTTATCGAAATTCTAAGAATTTCCCACCCCAGGAATAGATTACCTTAGCTCTATTTTACAAAACCTTTCGGAATTGGTGTGCTCAATGCTCTTCAATTTCGTACTGTATTTGGACTTTTATACTTTTTTTATTCGATCGTCACTGATGAGTCTTTTGTAGATGAAACGCGCGTCTGGCGTACACAATTTTAATCCTTGTATCTATGATGAGATTATTGTCTTTAAAGATAAAATGCTCCCTTGCTTTTGTCATGGATATTTTATATAATTGTAAACTCTCACATTCAGTCGAGTCTCAGGAATAGAGAAGCTACCTGTTCCGATATTTTCGTTTTTTTTTTTTTTTTTTTGTGATATCTTCGGGTTTGACATCAGGCATTTATCTATCAGCTGTTGCAAAAAGTAAAACAACAAAAATACCGAACTCCAAGGAAAATTCAAAACGGAAAGTCCCTTAGCAATTGGCAAAATCAAACGCTCAAACACATCAAACGAATTGAAAACAACTGTGATATTCCTGACTTGGTCCAGGTATTTTCTTATGTAGAAAATGGAGGATTAAACCTGGTTTTAAAGCTAGCTAAATCTCTCACTTGTATGACAGTCGCATAAAATTCCTTTATATTGACAACAATGTGTGAACAAACAAAGAGACATAATAGGTAAAAATGTCAAAAATAAGGGTATAGCAGTCAACAGTGTGTAATAATCTCAATCACTATAAAAACAAACAAATGTGTCAACAAAGAAAAACAAAATGACATATAGACAAATCACATACGTAACATTGTAACACAAGAATACAAAAAATGACAACAGCACAACAACACAATGACGGGATGTACAAGTATCGAGCCACGTCTAAAGGATATTACCAAAAAATGTTAGATGCCCAATAACTGCACATGACTCTTCAATTTATTTTTTCAAGAGTAATACGAAGGGTGTCACTAGTGGGCAGGAGCTGTCGAATCTTCCGGGTCAGCTGAGTTCATCCCAATTTTTATAAGAGTTTGTGTTGCTGAATCTTAAGTGTTCTGTGTATGGTTATATTTCTGTTTGTCGTTTCTTCCTTTTGGTTTTCGTCATGATCATTAGTCATATGCTTTTATTGGACTAATTATTTTCGAATGCCCCCTGGTATTGCCCCTGGTATGTACTATCTTTTTTCACTGTCGTAAACTACCGTATACAATTTTAATATTTAGTTGGTATTTTTTTTTTTTGTAATGTTATTCGACTGTGTCAACATCAATGCAATATTGTCTTTTTGGTACTCTACTAAACGTTTCATGTAAGCGTTGGCTAATATATAAATAGAATATTTTGATTCGTGAAAAGGAGTTGCTATTAAAGAAAAGATATAAATACACAATCATTATGTAAAACTCAAAATTGGAAGACTTCTCAATGCTATTAGCAAGGACAAAGTACCAGCTGAGTTAGCTGATCCTTAAAACTGATTCAGATACAGAACACTGAAATCAGTCTGCGCCAAAAGGAATCGTGCAATACATTGTAAGAAGAATATAATTTTATTACACAAGCGCATAGCTCTTTTTGTGATGAATTAAAAAGCTTATAAGTGGTTACATATATTTTAATGTTAAATCATGTAAGCCTCATTTCTGTCCATGTTTTTCATAACCCCGTTATTTTCCTTAGTACTCCTTTCCTTTGCGCCATGGGGACTCCTGCAGTAGAACATACATCAATTAATGATTATGCAAAATAGTTTATGTCATTGATATAGTTTAAATTAGACTAACTTTTTGGCTGTAAATTTAACTTTACAATAAAGGACTTTAATATTTAAACAAATAGGTAATTCCTTCCGACTTTGATTTACGCGAAATTTTACGAAATAAAATTAAATGCTTTTAGTAAAATAATATACTGCTTTTAACACATAATTCATTTTATGTTAAACTTTTCTGAAAATGCGTTTTTGCAAAATGCTAATGAGGTCTAAGCTTAAGATTTTAAATGAAAATCTAAGAACCTCAATTTCTGATTCCTGTATTAACAAATAAATTGAAATAGTTTAGTTACCCTTTGACGCGTGAAAAATCAAACTTACAAAAATCAGTTAAAATAGCTAATGTCACGCAAACAAAATGGTAAAACATAATACAAAAAAGTAATTAATATGTACTTTTTTCGCAGTGTATTTATTTTTCACAAATTTCTCGGTAGAAATATTTTCGAAAATAAATACACGCAAATACAAATCCAGCTTACGTGTATATAAACATGAATTTATATGCCGCGGCCTTTTATAGCCGACTATACGGTATGGGTTTTTCTTGTAGTTGAAGGCCGTACGGTTGCCTATAGTTGCTTACATCCACTTCATTTGAACTTTGGTTGAAAGTTGTCTCATTGGCAATCATACCACACCTCCTTATTTTTGTATAAGTAAACATCACAGGAATGTATACCTATACCTGTATGTTTTTACTTTCTTTACCATGCATTATCCAAATTAATCTGTTAAAGAGAGACGAAAGATACCAAGGGTATATTCAAACTCATAAGTCGATGATAAACTGACAACGCCATAGCTATCAGAAAATTATTCTTTCTCCCAGATCAAAATATTTATTTCCTCAAAAGTTGCAAATCAGAATTATATCTAAAATAACCATAACCCACACCCCTTATTTCCCTAGGGAGTTGTTTTTAGATATATAGATTGGTTACGGACTCGTTTCTTTAAACAACGAAAAAAGACACAAGGAAAAAGCAACAGTACACAAAACACAACATTGAAAACTAAAGACTGAGCAACACGAACACAATCTTAAAACCGGGGATGATATCAGGTGTTCCGGAAGTGTAAGCAGATTCTGTTCCACATGTGATGACTTCATGGTACGTTGATAAGGTATATCTAGTGATTACGCATCACACAATGGCGGATTTGCAAATGACTCTTATCTTACCCTAAGACATCACAAAATTCGTAACTAAGCAATCGGTCATGTAAAACTCTAAACCAGCAACTTGACTTGAAATTGAAGCATGTTTTCATGACAAAAGGTAGACAAGACTGTTACTGGTATAAACAACACAGACTTTGGAAAATTTAAGAATAAAAAATACACTTACAACTAAAGCAAAACACGAACACCAAAAAAACTAGGGGTTATATCAGATGCTGCTGAAGAGTACATAGATCATGCAACGTAGGTAGCACCTGTCGTGTTGCTCTTTAAAACAACATAAGTGACCAAACAGAAAATCAATTAAGATTAAAATTGAAGAAATAATAAATAATAACCCTTTCCAATATGACAACTTAATTGCGTTACTAACAATTCAATTGTATAATAATCTTTATCTAACAAACGACTAATTGATAATTGAATAATTTGTATATATTTTTTTTTACATTGTTAAACAAATAACGACTTAGGTGAATAATAAATATTGAATAGTCTAATTGTGATATTTTTGGAAATATTGCTTAATTGAATACACTGGAATTCATCAGCAATGCCAAATTTGCAAAAAAAGGGTACACGAGAGAAAAAGTACATATACAGTAAGTTAATATTATATTCATATTATATATTATATATCCTCAGCTAAGATAAAGAGATAAACACTTACTACTGCAACTTTTACAACACATTTCAAGCATGTAATTTGGGTTACCAGAGCATTCCCCCGTTCTGGCCCAGGAACGACACTGTGGGTTCTGGTCAATACAACCTACAATATCAATGTACAGGCATCTTTTATAAGTAATTAACATTGCATGTTAGGCATTTAACAGTTCTAGAATGATGAATTTATTGAAATGTATTCAGAGAATTGTTATATTTCAGTTGTCGTGCAGTATCCAGCGTGTAAGTATGAGGTGAAGCAATTATTTAATTTTTCGCTAGTTGACAGCCTTTAAAGATAATTTAATCAATTCAAAATTTGTATACATTTCGAACAATTTCCACATCATTTTGCTATAATATGCTAACATTTTTTTTAAAAGCCTAACGGATATTGCAAATTTCATGCAAACAAGTGGTACGAACATAAAATACTGTTTTAATATGACGTATTCTCCTACTCACGATTGTAATTGACACTTACCACTACAACTTTTACAACACCCTTCAATCATATAACCAGAGTTTTTCTGGCATTCTCCTATACTGGCCCAGTAACTACATTTTCTGTTCTGGTCCCTACAGTCTACAAAAAAGCGATATTACAATGGCATCTTTGATAAGTACTATTTACTACCAGTGAGACATTGCAGCTTTATAAATACCAGATGTTCATAGACCTAATTGCTATTTAGGATTCTGCGACACTTGACCCGAGATTTTCGATATCTGAACTTTTGAAGTAATAGAACAATCACTTTTATTTTTTTGCGTACGACATTTTCTCTTGTGACGTCGATTTACAGGAACGTGTGTGATGTCTAGCAATGGCGGACAAACAGCAAAATGTAACGGGAGCATTGCATTATTGCAGTTGTCCGAAAGTTATATTAATTTCATTTGTAGCAGAATATTACTTTAACAAATGTAAACGTGAACTTTGTATCAGTTTTAAGTCACAATGTCAATTGTTTCAAGTAATTTATTTAAGTTTCTTCTATAGCAAGGGTATCGGTGACCAAGTGGTTTAAGTAGTTTACATTTTTTTATTTATAGCAATCACTAGTCTGTCAGCAAGAGTGTTGTGAGTTAAAGCCCCGCACGTAGCAGACGAATTCGACATCGATCTTTATTGCCTGGGATTGCCAGTTGTCTTGCCGAAGGTCGGTGGTTCTCTCTGGATTTCTCAAGCAATAAAAAAATGGTCGCTACGGTATAGCAGATAATACTGCAAGTGGCGTTAAACACTTACAATCAATCAGTCAATCTTTTCTGACAAAACCATTTGCATTAGGCTCACGGTAATATACTTCTACAGAATCTTGCAGCTTTTAAAGTTGATGTTATCAACAAAACGCAATATAATTTACATTAAATAGTATTAAAATGCCAGATGTTTATTAAACGACATGTAGCGATATTGTGATATTGCAGCTGCCTTAGTGGGAGGCGTTAGAACTCTTAATCGCTTAAAATTTGAATTACAAAACAAATTAACGTCTACTTTGAATACACCAGTTTAATTACAAACTATTTTAGATATTGAAAACGCAATACCTTTGCTGTTTTTTTTTAATAGTGCTCGTTATTTTTTGTTAATTCAATAATTACTAATATAAGTACATTTTTAGGAGAAGTTTCTAACTCTTTTTATAATGCAGGATAACACCAGTTTCTCATTTTGTCCACTGTGTTTTTATCCGAGCTTCGCTGATGAGTCTTATTTGTACTGTATTCCTGTCACGTAATGTTGTCATTTTAACGGTATTTTTAACATTGCCATGTAAGCGGGAGGTTTGGCTAGCCATAAAACCAGGTTCAACCCACCATTTTTTTCTTAAAATGTCCTGTACCAAGTCAGGAATATGGCAGTTGTTATCAAATAGTCCGTTTTTATGTATGTTGGCGTTTGTTTTTGTTGCAGTTCAGTGTTTCTGTTGTTCCGTTTTCCTCTTATAGTTGATATGTTTCCTTCTGTTTTGGTTGGTGACCCGGGTTTGTTTTCGCTTAATCTATTTATGAACAGCGGTATACTACTGTTATTTATGTAACGAAAAGCGCGTCTAGTGTACAAAATTATAATCCTGGTATCTATGTTGAGTTTGTTTAGCTTAAGTGAGAACTTTAAATATTAAAATGCAAACGCTCAGAATTTTCTCTCTACTTTTCCTTCATAATTGAATTCAACAAGACCAAAATACTTGTCAATGAGCTTTTAAATACGTGTAACGTGATGATATTTTTCAAAAAGGATGTTTATCTGACTGTATATGTATGCTATATGCCATTCATAAGACATCTATTTGTAAATGTCATATTAAACTATTAAAAGAAGATAATATAACGTCACATACTTCAAAATTGCAATAATACAGTCTC
>JAASAO010001880.1:0-61023 GCA_017311375.1 Mytilus coruscus
ACATGCATAAATACCCACATTACACACTTATTCAATTACCTATCTAAACACTGGTAAATGAGGTCATGTAAAATAGCTTGAGCATTCTTAGTATTTTCTTCATGATCACACTTTAATACCACTGTCGTTCTTTCGGCCCAATTTTCTTGATCATCTAATTCTTTAATTTGTTCGTACCTTGTTGGTGTCACTTTGTGTGCAGTCTGTGGGGTCTGAAATTTTACCTGAAAAAAAATAAGTATGAAAATTATAATTTCAATTGAAAAACCCATGAAATGTACCAGAAAGTCATTCCTTTTTAATTTATAGCTCTTCAACTTTTTCGGTCCTTAAACATCCTTGGCCTTCAAATATTTGGCTTTGAGCATTCCTGATGAAGGTTTAATCCAGAAAAGCTCTTCGGACCCATGAAATTTATAACATGTTGTTTTCATTTTTTTCATAAATATATTTTAATTTTTTCCTATTTTTACACGACCTTTAAAACAACAGACTTACATAAGTGATTGTGTCAAAATAAAATATTGAACAAAGTGTTGCTGGAGAAAAAATGTGCTTCAATTATCTACAAATGGACCATACAAAGTTGCATCCTAGTCTTCAAAGTTATCCCGAGTTTCCGTACTTTTTTTTATTAATCCAGCATGCTTCTGTGAGTTAACATGGTTAATTCAAAATCATGTAATCTTAAAATCATCAATTCACCCTGGAACTAATTTTGATTTCAAATTTAAATGCAGGGTTCTTATGGGCCAATGATAATTCTTTTTTGTCTGTTTTAAACTTAAAGCACCTAACATCATGTACATGTATTTACCCGTTTGCTAATCCTGAGAAAATTACTATTTGTAATTTTATTCGTTATCTCAGCTGTGAAGGTAATTATGCCTTGTGATCACAATAAAAGTGACAATTCCATAGAAACGTCCCAAAATGGGAATATAAGAATCATTCCCAAAACACATTGATTAAGCCTGGCCAGATACAGGGTTAAGTTGACTTTTGTTATTCATATAAAATAAAAAGATGTGGTACGAGTGCCAATGAGAAAACTCTCCATGCCCTTACCTTGAGGTTTTTATGAACAGGTGTTGATAGTTGTATGAGATTATCTTTCGTAGAAGGTTTCAGTATAGAGTTCTTGACTACGGGAGTCTGTGCCAATGAAGGAACACTGAATTGATTCTCTTCATCATCCATCAGTGAAAATTCCATTAAATTACTGATATTCATTCTTCACTGAAAAAGTCAATTTCATATTAGTATAAATATAAACTGCTCCTCTGGCTGTGTTGAAGATGAAATCCATTTTTTAACTTCATGTGAAAAATACAACTTTGATAGAGATGCTCTCTTTGACTTTGTTTGCCATAAAATTCCAAACTTTTCTTTACTGGACAATCAGCAAAAATTCATATATCTATTAAGCTGTGAAGACAATCAGGTCCTTAATGCTGTTAGAAAATTTATTCAATTCAATATGAGTTAAATGTATTTATTTCTCATATAAATATATTATATACTATAAATCAAGGACTTTTTTACAGTCTAATTGTATCGTAATTGTGTATTTAAATTCTATGTATCTATGCTAATCAATGTTCTTTTTCCTAAGGCTTATACATGTATTCTCTATATGCCCCTTGTGGGCCCTTAATTGGTAATAAAATACAGTACACACAGAGAGTTTGTAATCCCAAACTCCATACACCGCAATTATTCCTGGTGTGACACCAGGAAACTCCGACATCCCTCCCTAAATTCTCGGAGAAATTTGGGAGTATTCCCTCCGACTTTCGCGTAAATTCGCTACCTTTTGTTTATTGTATTAGCGACATCTCTCCCAGTCCGGTGTGACGCGGTGTCACACCAGGTAATTAATTGCCCTAATCCTTCTGATCTATGCCGCACACGACAGTCAAGGTATGTGAGATTTCTAATGTAATTAAACAGTTGTATTTCCTGTCTATTGATAATCAGGTTATATATCTGATTGCTTGAAACAAATAAAAGATTAAAAAGCAAAACGTTATTGTTAATTCTTTCAATTACAATGTACATTTAAAATTAGTTTTATTAAAAACAACTATATTTGATTTTGACCTCGGTGTTTTTGTCAGTAAATAAATGTTTAATTTACAAAAGAGATATAATTGTGTAAAAATAAACGGAGACTAACGCTGAATAAATGTGAGCAGTTTGAAGAAAATTACACGTCTCAAAGTTTTGTATACAAGTAAAAAAGAAAATATTATTCACTATTCGTTATGCTAATAAGTCTACGTCATTTTCATTTTACGATTACATAATTGCTTGAAAAAATAAAAGATTTAAAAGCAAAATGTTGATGTTAATTCTTTCAATTGCATTAAAGTTTTATAAAAAAAAACTATACTTGATTTTGACCTCGTTTTTTTTTAACGGTAAATTATATTACTTACGAAAAGAGACATACTTGCGTAAAAATAAACGGAAACTAACGCTGAATATAAAATGTGAGCAGTTTAAAGAAAATTACGTGTCTCAAAACTTGTATATGCAAGTAAAAAAGAAAATACTATCCATTCGTTATGCTTAATAAGTCTACGGCATTTTCTCTTTACAATTTGTTAGCATTACTTTAGGATAAATAATACATTTCGGCTACAACAGGAATACTTCTATAGCTGCATCAACGCGTCGTTGCACAATATTCATTTACGCACAATGAATGTAAACTTTGTGTTGTATTTAGGACAGTGATCTTTAAATATTTTAAAGGAATTAATTGCCGTGGGAAGACGATACACATCTCAGTGATCAACAGTGCGTGGTTGAACTTTGAACTTGACTTCGCTCACAATATTGAATGCTAAAAATAGTGACATCAATTTTGTCCACAAGATTTTTATTTGGCGGGAAATATTATCACGTAACAGTAAACTCAGGTGACCTTTCTGGATGACCGTGGGAAAATTCATTCAGGGTTTAAATTTGCTTTGTAATGATTGACATTTGTGTGCGTTAAGATTGAGGCTCTAGAAGGTCCTTTTACAATTGATTAATCGGAATCTAAAATATAATCCTTTTCTGAATAAACGAACACCAGCCTTTTATTTTTACGTTTCTCAGTCAGCACAGAACGTAAACTTGGACATTATTTATACGTCCATGGTCAACAATATACATTAATGGTAGATGAAAACACGATGCATGTCGTTCAGTTCCTGTTGGGCGTTGGTAGAGATCCTGTGAAAATGTGCAGATCGTTAAAATCTGATCCACATTTTTTTTTCACGTACTTCTTTCACGATATAGTTTCATTTTAATATTCTATAGTAATTGTTGAAATACTTCTTTTTTTTTTATTTCGACAAGGACTTTTAACATCCAATTTTATTTTAAATAATAAAGGATCAATAACAGATCATAACAGAGATAAACAACACATGATTTTTCTTCTTCATATAATTAATTAGGTTGTGATTATTGTGTTGTGTCTGGGCGGGAATGTCTCTTAGTGTTGTGTTTTACGAATATAGGGCACATTGCATACAAAACGTTTTCCCTTCGTTCAACAGAGTTGTCACTTTACAGTTTCTTTTCTGAATTCAAATAATTCAAGTCGGTAATATACCGGAGGTAGTGAAACAATATTTTACATTGCAAAATAAATTGAAAGTAACAGAGTTCACTTGTTGATCCGATAAATTAACTCTTGGGTTAAGATTGGACAAATTACCGTTAAAACAACATTTTGTTTTAAGCCAGTTGATTTTTATATATTGAACAATTAATGAACTGGATATTGCTCACTGAGTAGGTCATAAAAGATACTAATTGTGGTAAAATCGTCTTTGTTGAAAAACACAAATTATGACCTGACGGACTATAATAAAAATACAAAATAAGTGTTTTATTCGTATTTTTATTCGTTAGTGCTTTTATTTCAAATGACAATGACATGGGACAAAACATACAAGAATAATTATCTTATTTTGAATGATAATGTCACATTTTTATCTGTCAAAGAAAGGACATTTTAATACCGTGTTTTAAAGCACACAGGTGCAATCAAGATCGATTAAATGTACATAGGTAATAAATCTGGCTAATCCGATTATGTTGTCACGCGTCATTAATCTTCAGTACATCCGATGGGCAATAAACCAATTAACAGCCACGCGGTGTTGGGAGAGAATCTTTGGAGGAAATTGGGAGTATAATCCGTGATCCGCGGTGTCACACCGCTACACTCCGAAATCGGTGATTAGAGTTCGCGATTACAAACTCTCTGTGCGTACTGTATATCTTACAAAATGTATCTTATAAACTTGTACTTATCTGGGATACATGATAGTCATGAATTTACACCAATCATTAAAATTAACACTCTGCACTCGCTCATTTTTTTACTTGGTCGCTGTACATTTTGTGGTATAGGAGAGCAGCTGAGAGGTTGACTACCCCCCTTTTCATATATTTTGAATAAACAAATACATATCCTATCATAATTTTTCACAATAAATATTGCTATAGCTATCATGCTTTTTCCTTTTTCATGGAGACATACATGACATACATTTGTAACTAGATTTGACAAATATCTGTAGCATTTTCCTTAAATCATACATTTCATTTTAATTGCTTGATCATATCATATTACAAATGTATATCATACACGTAGCTGTGGAACCGTAGCTACAAGTTATTATATTTTTGACAATTTGCAGACAATCCCAAATTGTCAAAATATATCATAAGGACCATAAGAGCTACAGCTAATTATATCATGCAGCTTGAGAAATATTCCAAGTCCCTGTTTTACATTATGATCTGAAGTCTCTGTAAAACACATTATCAGCATACTTTATCCTCATGTGATATGTTTTTCTCGTAGTAATATTAAACAATTTTCACTGCTAACTGTTACATTTGTTGTGCTTTAATAAATTTATTTGTCAGAGTTTACTGCGTATTTTACTAGTCATAAAATGCATATGGTGTCACATGTTTTCGTATGAAGTAAAAATGGGATCAATATGTGGACAGGAAAAGGCTAAAAATCTGGAAATGAATGTTTTCAAAATTGTAGTTCTTGTGATTGCATAAATCCAGGTGATAAACTTTATTCAATACTTTCCAGTACTAATAAATATTTGCACAGAACTCGGTAAAATCTGAGGGACCCAATTTCTGAATAATATAAATCGAACGTTCCAGAAATTTGGATCTGTCAAATTTTACAGAGTTTGGTGCAACAATTTATATAATACTCTCCGAAAGTAAAGGAACTTGGGAAATTAGGGAAACCTTTTTGAAAGAAGCAGTAGGTCATCGACACCTCGGATGGAATTATAATTTATTTTATCATCAGCAAAATATTAAAATAGCCTTTCAAGACCTCATAATTATTTGGACTTATAAGAACCATAATTTCAACTCGAAGATTTTTGACAGAAATGATCAACAACCACATGATAGTCATGTGACTTGAAGATCTGTTGTCCGAGAGGCAGTTGACGTAGCTACAACTCTTGCAACCCTCCAGAATTTCTCTTTACAGCTTTTCTAGTGATGCATATTTTTGACATGAAAAATTGGCTTAACAAAAAGTTCGATAAAATTTGAAGTTTATGTCTTTAAACAGTCAGGGACTTACTTAAATGAGTGATTAAGAAATCACTGATTCAAGTAACATTTTGTCCACAAATGTTGGAAGTAAGAGTTGTCTTTCTTTAATAATCACCTACATGTATTCAAGTAGTACAAATAAATCACTAGACTAAGTGATTTAATTTTATTGTAGCTTTAAATATACAATACTAATGATCCAGGGACTAATTATGTTGCTAAAATTATCAGAAACAACATCTGTGTTTAAGGATGACTGGTCATGTCAGGTGATGACCTTGTACTGAATCTGGGATAATGACATGAAAATTTGTAAATCACTTGTTTAAGTATCATACATTGTGTACCTCTATTTTTCAAAAAAAACTTCTTTAAGTATTATTATTTTAATTACCTCTACTAATTTCAACACCCCGAACAGTGAAATTTTGATCCCGAACAGTAAAATTTTATTACATAATCTGTAAGATGAAACCTTGAATTTTACAGGAAAAATACTCCCACTGCTGGGAAAATCTGTTAAGAAAGTATTAGTTCATTTTGTAAAGCCTTCATTATAGCATTTTTCAACAAATATATAATTTACAGCGGAATGATTGCATCAATGGCATAAACCTTGCTACTTAAAAGAAGCAAAAGGTTCATTTTTTTCAATTTTACTAATAATAAGATACAATGTATAATCTAAACCTGGATGTTAAAAATTTTGGTAAAACTACAAAATCAATTTTAAACACAGAATTTCTAATTTGATACTTAAATACGATGCAGTCCGGTAAATCCGCCCACATGTAAGACTTGGATCGTATGTATTTCTGCTTAATCATGTACAAATTGTATCAAATTTAATATAAATTTATTCACTGACAATTCAATTTTGAGTAGTTTATCTCATTTCCCAAAAAATATCTGAAATAAATGTTAAAATCAACAAAACAAGTGGGTCAACCATGTTTTTATCGGAAATGTGCTTGTCCGGTAAATCCGCCCATGCGCAGTAAATGTGTATGTAGGGCCAGTTTATCACATAATTATGAAAGGAAAATGATAATATTTAATTGACCACTTATAAAGGGATTCCAGACAATTGAAAAAAAAAAATCTCAAGTCAGAAATGAGTTTTGAAAGCAATAATATGATTATCATTAGCTTTAGGAACTGTATTATAGATATCACTCGATATTTTCGTAAGAAAGGATTTTTCTTTAAAAGTTGATATGCAATGAGGATAAGTACAGTTCCTTTGAATAAAATAGCAGACGAAATATTCACGGAAGTGACAATTACGAAAGTAATGGGAGTGGGCGGGTTTACCGGACGGCGGAATTACCGGACACTACTGTAAGTATAAATCACTTATTTAAGTAATTCCCCTGACTGTTAAAAGCGACTTCAACAATTTAACCATTGGCATTGCATCAATGGAGGTTACAAAACAAGATAACTTAATTAATGTGTCAGTGAACATGGGGGGAATGTTTAATATTTATCACGATGTAGTGTTGATGCCGTTCCAAATTTAGAAACAGGAAGACATGTCACAAAGTATGAGAGAAAAATCAAGAACGAATGAAATATGGAAGACACGAAAACATATGGTCAGATCATGTTTTCGTATGTCATATGAATTCATACTATGTCTATGGATGCTTTTTCAATGGAAATTGTGACGTCACAATGCATTTTTAATAGCACAAAAACCCATGAGACGAGGATATGACATGACAATATATTGTGTAAAATCTGGATCTGCTGGATCTGCCAAACCAGCACTTATTTCATGCGAAAGTAAAGTAAAGAAAAAGGGAGGAGGCCTTTCCTATCGCATGATCAAGTGCATGTGGAAGGAAAGAGGGAGGGAACCTTTACTATCGCATGATGATGAAACAAGTACCTGCGATCTATCAGTAATCCACACACGTATCACTATCAGCTTTAACTTAAGAACTCCCCCTTTTTCAAAATTTGCATATACATTCTTTCCTTTCTAAGAAACCAATATTACATTTCAACATTGAGGATTTGTGGGTTTTACCTGAATGGATCTGTCAATAGTTTAGAAAATATTCTATCGGTCTAGAAATACTAATTCATTTCATTATTTACATTCACTCATTTTTCAAAGTGACGGAAATTCAAATTGCGCGCTTTTTGGTGACTGCGCATGCGTTCACAAAATATCTGAATACCAGCAATCGCTCAATTTATGAACAAGAAGGGACCAATCAAGTCGACGTTTCGCCCTGCAGGACACAAATGTTGTTTGGGTATGCACCATTCTTACTTGCCCATCAATCCACAGGTGCTTGGGGAAATGAAACTCCTTTTCTATATAAATATATTTGTGTTTTAATTATTTTTTTAGTGAATAATCCTTACCACTCAGTTTAACCTATCCATGTTATCTTCTCTTAATTAATATGTTCTTGTCCTAATTATCCATACGAATTTACAATACAATTATGATAAAAATAAAAAGGAGCATGCATTAAAAATAAAACACAAACAAAATATATATATATATATAGAGAAAAGGGGCTTCCTATCGCCCACAACAGGTGCATCACTGAACCCCCAATCTATTATGATAAGTTTTTGATTTTGTGACATGAATCAAGGAATCTAAGATCAACTTATAGGCTGTTGCACTTTTTATAGGACTTGGTAGTTAATACGTCAACTTTTCCGTAATTGTTCCAACAAAATAATCCCATGATTTGCAATACCCGCTCGAGACCACCGTTAACATGGTTAAAGACCCCCCTTAAATCAACCTTGAATGATGTCATGATTATATCTTTTGAAAAAATGAATAAATATGGCTGGTGGATAGTTATGATCCTACATGAAATCATACCACATCTCATGTTTTGATATAATAACATTAAGACGATACCAATATAAAATTAAGGAGATGTGGTAAAAAAGGCTATACAATCCAAATATTCAAAGGGTGTCAAAGGGCACATGTTATTTAAAAGAAAAGAAGTATGGTGATTGATAACCACATGTATAAAATTCTTAATTTGTACTCAGTTCTTTCTTCTTTTTTTCAGATCGCAGTATATGTTGCCCTATATATATATCGTCTAGGGTTATTTAGGAATGTCATTGTAACGAAAGTGCATGTAATCCACGAAATATATATTAACTATCATTAACTAGCTTTTCAACTATAAATCAATTTCTTTATCTTCAAACAAAAAACACACTATTCATCAGCATAAAGCGTCATTGGTAACAATTAATGTCAGAATATATTATAGGCTTAGTGTTATAAATTTTGATATATAAACGTATCTCTCATACGGAATACATTTAAGTTTTTGTAATATTGAATTGGTATTGTATCTCCAAAAAGGTAGGTTTTTAAATCAGACTGTATGTTCAGTGGCGGATCCAAGGGGGGAAGGTTCCGTGGGTTGGAACCCCCCTTTTTTACGATCAATGCTTTTGAATGGGGACATATGGTTGGAACCACCCCACCACCACTTCATCCTGGGTTGGAACAGACCCCCACCCACTCCTTTTTAAATGGCTGGATCCGCCCCTGATGTTTTCTCTTTTGAAGTGCTTCAACTTGGTCATGCCGGGGCCTTTTATATCTTACTTTTGCTCATGTATGTCATGTATACTTCCTCATCCTTTATATAGTCACTGCATGAGTCTCGTGGATAGTTGTCTAACGGTAATTGACAATTATACCACATTGTCCTATTATTTTAATATTTGATTCCTGAAAAAATATGTCGGTGTATTGATAATATAATTATTCATGGGTTTTTTTTTTGTTTGTTTTTTTTTTTTTTGTGACGTATTGTGCTTTGCTAAATTTGTTTTAAATTATTTGATTTATTTTTTTGTTAAAGTCGGTCTGTATCAAGCATTAGAGTATTCATCCATTTTGGATTGGAAATCATCAGTAAAAAACTTTACTGAAATTATCAAATTGAAGTACAGAAATGCAATTTATGTGCGGAAATTTTCATTTTAATGAAGAAATTCATACTATTTTAAATTATTGTAATAATATTTTGAGAGAACTTAAAATGTTAAGAAATGTTTTGATTTATAACGGGAGATGACAAAAATAATTTATCATTTTTTTCTGTTATATATATGCACAGTTTTCACTATTCAGCCCCATTCTACTATTAAGTCAGACGTCAGACGCTACCCTGACATACCCTGTCTTTTGTTTTTTGTCCTCAAGTTTTGTTGTTAACGTATTTTGTCGGGTACTTAATGACGGATAGCGTTTGATGTCTTTAGCCGAACAGTTTTAGGGGACAGCTGAGGACCACCTCCGGGTGCGGGATTTTCTCGCTGCATTGAAGACCCATTGGTGGCCTTCGGCTGTTGTCTGCTCTTTGGTCGGGTTGTTGTCTCTTTGACATATTCCCCATTTTCATTCTCAATTTTATAATAATTAACTATTGATATCTTTCGATATTTTTTTTTTATAGAGGAGGAGACATTCTTTTTATTAAAACATATTTTATAAGAAATACCACCTCGTATTTTTATCTTAAAATTATATTAACTAGTAAGTTTGCTTTGTAGTCTCATAATAAAACCATCGCCTTGTAGAATCGTTACATAAATGAGATTCTGCCATGCTGAAGAAATCATACGATAGGCATACCAAAAAGACAGATACAAAGTTCCGAGTATTTGTTGAATTCTTAATAGTAACAGAGTAAAATCATGAAAGCGTCCAGTGCACAACTTTTTGTCGGTAAATTTTGTGTTAGAAGAAATTCGAGGACGAAATCCTTATTATTGTTGAATAGGTAGAAATATTTATTTTTCAACATACAGAAGTTGTCATTAAGTACTCGTAGTTGTGACCGCATCATAACTTTAACAGGGTATCACCAGCCCAGTAGTAAGAACTTCTTTGTTCAAATGAATATCATTGATACGGTCATTTTCTGTGAATATACTGTTTTTAAAAGGTTAACTTCATTCGAAATGATTAGGTTTTCGTACCACAGTCAAAGCTGCCTGAGGCAGATTTGGTCTAACTTTTTAGAATTCTGGGTTTATACTCTGCAACTTCGTAATTGTTTCACAATCTGTTTTCCAAGCTTTCCAAGTGATCTGAATCGATCGCCACTGACGAGGCTTATTCGGACGAAATCCGTATCCGACATACTAAATTATAAATATGAAAATAAGCAGATGTGGTATGATTAGCCACTATCCACCAGAGACCAAAGGAGGAAGATGTAAACAACTACAGGTCAAATTGCGGCCTTCAACAACTACTGGATTACAGACTCCTTACTTTGGAAAGGCACATACAGAATGTCAACGCCGCCTAATATGGTACAGTGGGGTAACAGCACAACATAAGAAAAAACTTTTAAGAATCAGTTTGGAAAGGCTTGACCGATCAGATTGGTTTTAAGCATAAAACAAAAAAACAGAAAAACAAAGAAGTGCATTAAAAACCGAAAATTCTTAAAAGTTGTGCTAAATACGGCTTCGACAGACTTTACCTGGGGATTAAAGAGTACTCAGAGTTACTGAAAGCTAGTTCAAAGACCAATTTTGAATTGTGAATAAATCATGGTTTACCAGAAAAAATTGAAATCAGACTACCTCCTACGGATTCAGTATGAGGACGTCATAATCAGTCTAGAAACTGAGGAAAACCTGAGCTTGTACCATGCCAAAATATAAGTACGGACAAACTGCAGTACAATAAGTGTTCATACATTGATAATGTTTGAATACTCGTTTTAGTTATGTATTAAACTATAAAAAATACACTCAATGTTAAAATCAGTATCGATAAAGACAATATTCAACGATATAACTACAATGTTAGATTGATAACCTTTAAAATATCTTTGAAATGTTTCTACCACTTCGTAACATTTTACTTACTTAATATATACCTGTAAATTTCTCTTTGTAACGTATTTTTCAACGTTTGTATCATGTTGTAAGTTGACTACTGTAAAGTTTTGTGTTTCAGTCCAAAGGACAATGACAATACATATACCCGGACTAATTGGCATTATTGTCTTCTACATCGTTATCCTTGTTATTGGACTAATCGCTGGCAGAAGGAAGAACAAGACAGGCGATACTGATGGATTGCTATTGGCTGGACGAAATCTGGGATTTTTTGTTGCGGTCATGACGTATACAGGTGATATATATGTTTAGAAAGAATATTTTTGATGTGTTGACACAAATGATTTTTTTTTTGTAGACTGAAGACAACAGCCTTTTCTTCCGATGATGTACAATACTAAAACATTCTAGCTTTTTCTAACCAAATATTCCTTTCTCTTTCCATATAAGTGATAATTTCATGATGTATTTCAATAATTAAATTACCAGTATATAGTCACCTTGATTAAAGCCAAGTTAAAGCGTAGACAAAAGTTATTGATCTAAGATTTAATATAACCACTAGAAAAAACCCGCGCGAGCGCGGCTTGAAGACTACTTGAAATGTTTATGGTGATACACAGCTTGGGTTCATGTTTCTCAAACTGTTTTATGCACTGATGCATATTATGTTGATAGTTTTTATTAGTTTGTCAGTTCTTCTTCCATAGGAGTTTGAATGTCCAATTAGTAGCTTCTGTCTCGGTGTTACACAGGTGCTCCTAGAACGGAGGAAATAACTCAGAGAAGAAGAGGACAACCTAGAACACTGATGATTAAAACATTTCTCAGTGGTGCTAGTTTGTAGTATTTCTTTTTTCTTCTTTCGAAAGGTGCGAGTCAAGTTCTGTCTCTGTGTGATACGGGTGCTCCAAGAATGGAGGAAATAACTCAGACAAGAAGAAGATATTCTAGAACTCGCTGATGATTTAAAGCATTTCTTCAGTGGTGCGAGTTTGTAGTATTTTTTTCGAGTGGTGCGAGTTCTGTCTCTGTGTGACACGGGTGCTCCGAGAAAGGAGGAATTTACTAAGAGAAGAAGAAAACAATCTAATGATTAAACACATTTCTTCGAGTTTGTTATTATGCATGCTTCATTGGCCTAAGAAAGGCATTTGACTCTGTATGGAGGACAGCCCTTCTATATAAATTATGCAAAATGGGAGTAGGAAAGTCTTTTTACAGAGTAATAAAACAACAATATTTAAATACAAAATCCTCTTTAAAGTATAAAGATCACATTTCTGATTATTTTGACATTACTAGAGGTGTGAAACAAGGGGACTCATTAAGTCCTACTTTGTTCAATATTTTTATAAATGATATCACTAAAGGCTTGGAAGATGATAAATCAAGTCCATTGGAGCTTATAAATAGTAAACTAGGCTCCTCCTGTTTGCTGATGATCTGCTTTACTTTCAGAATCTAAGGAGGGTCTCCAAAATAGTCTAAATAAAGTTTCCATGTTTTGTGAAAACTGGCAGCTTCTCTAAACATAAATAAAACAAAAAGTATGGTCTTTTCAACAACAAAGCAAAAGCCTGAAACATCTATACTTGTATATAAAACAAAAATAGAGAATGTTTTAGAATATCCTTACTTAGGTTGCTGATTAAATCAAATGGTAATCTCAGTCATAGTACAGCTGAATTAACAAAAAAGGCAAAAAAGGTTTTGTTTTCTATTAAAACATATACTAATTCTCTTGGCAACCTTCCTATCAGAGTGTCAAATAACTTATTTGACACCTTAGTGAGACCTATATTGACTTATAATTCTGAAATAACATATTTAGACTCATATATAACATATTTCAAAGCTAAAAAAAGAGCTTTGGTTTCTGGAAAAAATGTGGACCCATTTAATTTTATTGACAAGACTCCAATAGAAAACTTGCATCTTGGTTATTGCAAGTTTACCCTTGGCACTAACAAGAGCGCCTCAAATTTTGGTACAAGGAATGAATTGGGAAGACTGCCTATTGAATGTCATATAAAAACCCAAACTATTATGTATTTAGCAAGGCTTTTCACCTCAAATTTGAATCCCTTATTACATGAATCTTTTCAATTAACTAAAACTTTGGATTCTAGTGGGTCCTATTCATGGTTCACTTTTGCAAAAGATATTCTTTCTGAATCTAACATTGATATAGATAGACTAAAAACCTGTGATAATTTAAAACAATTAAAAAATATTAAAAACTATATTAAACCCCAAATAAACTCATACTACAACAACCTGTTGATGGATAAGTTGAGATCTATTGATGATAAAAGTAAATTAAATTTTTATAAAGGACTTGATCCAAATCTATTGATAAAACCTTACCTCTCTAACTCAAACTTTGAATTTAGAAAATTAATTACAAAACTTAGAATCAGTGATCATTCATTATTAATTGAAAAAGGAAGGCATTTTAAAATTCCTCGCGAAGAGAGACTTTGCAAAAAATGCAAAGTACTAGATGATGAGAAACATTTCTTAATAAATTGTTCTCACAATTCAAATATTAGATTAGCATATTTTAATTGCATTAACATAGAAAATAATTCATTTGCTAATCTCACTGACAATGACAAAGTTATATATATACTTAACCCATCAACACCAACACAAGTGAATAAACTAGGATCCTTTATAAAAAAGTCAATGGAACTGAGGACAGGGGACCTTTTAATATTTACCTGAATTTGTGTATATATATATTGAGTTACTTAGTTATTGTCTTCATTTGTTTTTGTTGTTGTTGTATGTCACAAACTGTAAAGTTTATATGGCAATAAAACTTTGAATTGAATTGAATTGAATATATTTCTTTTTTTTTTGAGTGGTGTGAGTTTGATAAAGTGATGCAAGTTGTAATAATTAGTGAGAGTGTTTGAGTGGTGCGAGTTGGCCGTGGGTCGAGTTGTCGGGCAGTACGTCGACTGAGCATGCGCGAAAGCGTATAAGACATGGATCGATAACGGTCTCCGAATTTGGATATTTTCTCAAAAATTGGCGTTTTCTGTGGAAAAAAGATTGTTTCAAAGACAAATTTAGGAAGTACAAAACACTACATTTATACGTCATATCACAAATATTTACGACTTTGTATGGTTTCAAAGGAGTTGCGGCTCAACGAAATCGGTCTCTTCCTTCAGTAGTATAGATATACAAATATTTCGAAAAGATCTTTTCACTATGCTTGTAAAAGAAATAGGATGATGATGACAAAATAACTTTTTTGGTAATAAAAAAAATAAGCCATACTTGTTTTTAATTATTTACTATTTACAGCGACACTGGTTGGAGGTGCCTACATTAACGGAACAGCGGAAGTTATGGGTAAAGACGGATTAATTTGGTGTGTTGCACCTGTTGGCTTTACCATAGGAATCATTATAGGTAGGAGAGTAAAAAAAGTGTTTTTTTTAAAATGTTATCTTATTTTGTTTATGAACGTGTTAAAATTATTTTTTTTACTCACCGGGAACTAAAAGTCCATAAATTTAAGGACTCCTTGCCTTCTTTTTTCTACATTAACAATTCAGCTATGTAGTTTAATTAAAAAAAAGAGATTAAACATGTTCTTGACAAATCAAATTAAGAATTCATTCTTGCATTCAAGTTTTCTCCATCATGAAACTGATTTTTTAATTTTTTTTAATTGGCAGTATGCGAAATGATCTTAGATTTGTAGAGTTTCAGTGATTTTCCTAAATCTAATCCAATACAGTTGTTCTGGCAATTTCAAAAGATAAAAAGTAAACCATTTGTTGCAAATCCCATTATTTTTATAAATGTTTGGACTTGTTAGCTAATGAACAGAAGGAATCTGACGTGATATTTTTACTGTCATAAAGTAAGCTAAACATCATGACATCAGACTATATATCGATGTGTTATGGTGTTACAAGGACAAGTTATCAATACGGAATTCAAAAACTTTAATAATAAAAATAGATAAAGAACACAGAAAGACTAAAGGTCAATTAGAAAGACGTTGATGCCATATATGTATCAATACCCAGAAATGATTTTTTCCTTTCAACAGCATTATATATCTCAAGATCTACAATCCTCGCACCGCGTCACAACATCGACATATATATCTTTACTTCTGGTCTATTTTAAGCTGCATTGGTGTATGTTCCCAAAGCAAGAGAAAAGAATTATACAACAATATTCGACATATTACAAGACAAATATGGAAAGAGAATTGGTGGACTACTTTTTTTCAACGAGTTATTGGCGGATGTCTTTTGGTAATCTGCAATACTATCTGCTTTAGGTATGGGTATACGCATAACATCACACAAGTTTTTAGATCTATGAACGAAATGTTGTTAATATAAATCTTCGGAAAACACGAATCTTCTCTGTTATGAATACGCGAACAAGTTAAGGAAATCGCAAAAATAAATCGCCGCAATATCGGTTAGAATGAACTAAACGCGAAAAGTATCTGAGAAAAATTACTTAAGTTTACAATGTGTTAATTTTAAGTTTTCTGTTCACATGTGTCCCTTGATATACTAGTACTGAAATTGTGAAAAGAGCCAAATAGAAAATAAAAAAGTTCAGATGACACTTACACCTTAGTAGCAATATACCAACTTCACCTGCATATGGGATATATACATTTCCCAACTCATTCGGTATTCAGGAGCTTGCAGCTGCTATTCAGACTTTATAAAACGTCACCAGTCTCTGAGCAGAAGGTTGATAAACCAGGGTTATTTCAAAGAATTTCTCGTCCTTTTTCTAAAAAAGTTCACCGGAAGATACCAAGACCTTGTTGATAAATATTCCGTATCAACTTTGAAAATAATAAATGATAGTCTTGAAGTATAGATTCTAGGAACTGACGTTGTTTATCATCTTAATTATGTGTTATAGTGTTCTTTTATTTGTCTTTGTAATTTATTAACCTTTACTGTTTAGTCCATTTTTGATATATCCTTTAATTTGGCGTAGCTCGGTACTTATGCATTCCACCATTGTGTTGTTGTGCTGTGGTCATGTTTTGTATTCTTGTCATTCATTTTTGCTTATGTGCTTTAAAAATGGTCTATATACCAGAGTGAGAGGTTTAGCTATAAAACCAGGTTTAATCCACCATTTTCTACATGAGGAAATGCCTGTACCAAGTCAGGAATATGACCGTTAGCCATTCGTTTGATGTGTTTGAGCTTTTGATTTTGCCAATTGATAAAGGACTTTCCGATTTGAATTTTCCTTCGAGTTCGGTATTTTTGTTATTTTACTTTTTACATTTTAATCATACTTTGTCGGCTTCCAAACTTTTAAGTTTCTAGCGTTTCTGAATAATGTATTTATGCAAATAAGAATCGGTGAATTGATGGCTGTAGTAGTATTTGCCTGTTTGGCAGTGTTTTATACATCATTTCTGTATCTTTTTTTTAATGACAGGTACGACGTTACATATAATACTTGGTATAGACATGTCGACAGCTGTGGTAGTGTCTGCCTGTTTAACATTTCATACCGATATAACATGTTACTTTTATTATTCTTCCCTTAGTTTATTTATTTTGTATTTGCATTGTATTATAGGTCAAATTTATTTGTTCAGTGTATGTTCAATGGTGTTAATATGGCCTTTGATTGAGTTAAGCTATTTCAGTTGATATTTTAGAGTGTGTCTTTCTATGTTGTGATGTTACACTATTGTTTCAGAAAAGGGTGAAGGTTTGGTACCATTAAAACGTTTAAACCCGCTGCATTTGTTTGCACCTGTCCTTAGTCAGGAATCTGATGTTCAGTAGTTGTCGTTTGTTGATGTGGTTCATAAGTGTTTCTCGTTTCTCGTTTTTATATAGATTAGACCGTTGGTTTTCCCGTTTGAATGGTTTTACACTAGTAATTTTGGGGCCCTTTATAGCTTACTGTTCGGTGTGAGCCAAGGCTCCATGTTGAAGACCGTACTTTGACCTATAATGGTTTACTTTTATAAATTTTGACTTGGATGGAGAGTTGTCTCATTGGCACTCATACCACATCTTCTTATATCTATAGATATGTCGATGGCTGAAGCAGTGTTTTAAACATCATTTCTGTTTCTTGTATTTGATTGACAGGTACGACGTTACATATAATACTTGGTATAGACATGTCGACGGCTGTGGTAGTGTCTGCCTGTGTGGAAGTGTTTTATACATTTTTTGGAGGATTGTATTCTGTAGCGTATACAGATATAGCACAATTTTTTCTTATGTCACTTGGACTGGTATGTAGCTCATTATGTAAAAATCACTTTTATACATTCATTATGGCCTATTCGTGACATCTATATACTTATCTCTGTTAGTTGAATGTGTGTAAGTTCATTTATTAAGAAATGTACAAAATTTATGGCAAGCCTTCAGCATGATGTCCACGAGACAACAAACCAATCAGTGTAGGGCAGTATGATTTCATATCAGTAGGTTAAGTACCTCAGTAACTACGAGTATTCTTTCTTGTGGTATAATTTGTTAATTGCTTTATGTTTTTTTGTTTAAATCCGTGTAAGAAGCATAATATACATTCATGTATGTTGACCTGTACATGCCTGTTTGGGAGGAAGGGTAGGGAGCATGCTGTCTTTTTGACAAATTATGAATAATGTTTTATACATTTAATATATACAAATATTTCCAGATTTTAATAATACCATTTGCTTGGAAAAATCCTGCTGTTGATATGAGCAGAATAAAAGACAAATGGAAAGGATCGTTGGAGCCACGGCTAATAGGTGTATATATAGATTTGTGGTTACTGACAATTGGGGGATGTTTCACGTGGCAGGTAAGAATTACATCATTCTAATAGACATATGTAATGGAAAATTAAGCAACTAAAAGACGAGGTAAACTGGCCTTACATTCATTACAATTTTATCAGTACTCAGAGTACAAACCTTCTGCTGGAAACACCAAATCCAGTATTTTGCCGGTAAGGCCTGATAAATTTTCATAGATAAAGCCATTAAAATGAAATTGACATTTTATACGTTTGGTCCGTCTAAAGACCTTTTCTGGGTTAAGTTTTATTTTGAACCGTAAAACCAAATTATTGAAAGCCGAGGAAGCATAATAAACTTCAAGAGATATGACCAAATGTTCCCAATAAAACGTGAATTGTGTAATTGAAGAACGGTGTATCGTGCGTCCAATTGGGAATGGTGTATGCTGCAATGTGTAATGGTGTATGCTGCAATGCGTAACGGTATATGATGCAATACGTAATGGTATATGCTGCAATGCGTAGTGCTGTATGCTACAATGCGTCGTGGTGTATGCTGCAAGGCGTCATGGTATATGCTGCAATGCGTCATGGTGTATGCTGCAATGTGTCATGGTAAGTGCTGCAATGCATAACAGTGTATGCAACAATGCGGTAGGTGTATGCTGCAATGCGTCATAATATATACTACAATGCGTAACGGTGTATGATGCAATGCGTCATGGTATATGCTACAATGCGTAACAGTGTATGCTACAATGCGAAATGGTGTATTCTGCAATGCGTAACGGTGTATGCTGCAATGCGTCATGGTATATGCTGCAATGCGTAATGGTATATGCTGCAATGCGTAATGGTATATGCTGCAATGCAAAACAATATATGCTGCAATGCGTAATGGTATTTGCTGCAATGTGTAACAGTGTATGATGCAATGCGTAATGGTGTATGCTGTAATGCGTAATGGTGTATGATGCAAATACGTAACAGTGTATGCGGCAACGCGTAATGGTGTATGATGCAATGCGTAACAGTGTATCCTGCAATGCGTAATGGTGTATGATGCAATGCGTAACGGTGTATGCTGCAATGCGTAGTGGTGTATGCTGCAATGCGTAATGGTGTATGATGCAATGCGTAATGGTATATGCTGCAATGCGTAATGGTGTATGATTGAATGCGTAATGTTGTATGATGTAATGCGCAATGGTGTATGATGCACTGCGTAATGGTGTATGCTGCAATGCGTAATGGTGTATGCTGCAATGCGTAATGGTGTATGCTGCAATGCGTAATGGTATATGCTGCAATGCGTAATGGTGTATGATTCAATGCCAAATAGTGTATCATGTGTGGTTAAGGACGTTATTTATTCGTTAAAAAGATATTGAAATGTATACGTCTTCTATGTAAATACATTACATTATTTGAAATTTTGAATAGCATAATGTCGTGTATGATTCAACGAGGAAGGAAAATGGTAACTGGTGCAATCAGAAAATATCTTAATTGGATAGTTAATACTGATCAACGATAATACAATTTAACAAATTATTAGAAATCTTTATAGAAAACATGTAACTTCTTAATTATATTTCAATACTTTAGGGATTCTATCAGCGTGTACATGCATGTAAAACCACTAGAATTGCAAGAGATTCAGTATTAGTCAGCGCTGTCTTAGCTTTATTGATGGGTGTTCCGCCAGCTATTGCAGGTGTAATTGGAGCAGCTACAGGTTCTTTTTATGTACTTTTGACCCAGATAACATACTTTACTGACATTAATTAAGGCGCCTGTAGTTTACTGATATTCAAATCTCTCAAATTGATTAGGAAGAGACAAATAAAGGTAACAAAGAAAAAACCGAGGGATCGAATCGAATCAAATTTAAAAGAAGCGAGATCAGGTGCTTTGTAATGGTAAGCGTCTCCTGCTATGCATGCATTACCCGCTATCCGAATTCAGTCAAAATGTCATAATCAGGAATAGAACACAATCGGTAAAGTTACATATCAGACCGCGATAACATGTGGATAGGGAGTTGAGACACCGACACATCGTATCGGTCAAACAATTCGTGATGGTGACCGTAAAACTTGTGAAGTGTCAATCTCAGTCGTTCTTCCTCATAACTCTGTTGGATCAGTTTTTATGTACAGAGCACAAGTAATAAACATTTTATTAAAGACGTCTATTGACCAGCTTTACACAAGTTTATCTGTATTATTCAATTTTGATGTACGATGATATTGCATCTAAAATACTTTGGGGTGTAATTTAGCGCCGAAAAGAGAGAAATTGGATAAAAGCATAAAAAATACTATGTTTCTTAATATTGAACCCCCATTTTTTATTTGTAATCGAATGTGTACAACTTCGATCAAAAACGTTATGTCGAAATTGCAAGAAAAAAAATCAACGGTTTTTTTTCTGTATACGTATGCAGTTTTACTAGCAAGAAAATTGTTTACATCTTTTTGTTACAAATAATTCTATGATTTCACGAAAAGGTAGCACATGCAGTCTTTATATACCAAGGAAATACTCAAAGGCCTATACACTAAGGTCCATTTTGCAAAGCAAAACCTGGTGAACATATCTCTTTTACGTTTTGTTTCCGAAAAGCATTCGGAAAGGTATCGAAATATGAAATTGTGTGTTTTTACTGTAAGTATAAGTATCAAGTATGATTTAACAATGTTCATAAAACTTATTTATTAAAACGAAACGCCATTAAAAAAATTTAAAGTTGAAAAATGTTACGAGAATTCCAATAACTGAGATAATTTTGAATTTGTAATTAGGCAAAACTATATACTACTATTTTAAAAATGAATTAATGGATTAGATTGTAGTTTGCAAAACGCGCAGTAACAAATATTCATACAATTCAGTACGATGTACTGAAAAGATAACTGGATTGGTTTGAATGCTCAAAATACGTTTAATCCATCATTTTCTATATAAGGAAATGCCTGTACCAAGTCAGGAATATGACAGGTGTTTTTCATTCGTTTGATGTTTTGAGCTTTTGATTTTGGCATATAATAAGGGACCATCCGTTTTGAATTTTCCTTGGAGTTTGGTATTTTTGTTATTTTACTTTTTACGTATGTCTATTGTTTGACCTATTTTATGCAAATCGTGGAAGTAATATTACATTTACTCCTCAAGTATTTGTATACTGTGCACTTATAAAAAAGCGGAGAGCATAACAAGGGTGCGACCGAAAAACATGCAACGAAGAAACAAAAAGTGGCCAAAAGAAAAAGACGAGTAGACAAGCAGCGGTCCACAAAAACAGTACAAAGAAAGCTAAATACTTGGGAACATTAGCCCCACCAAAATTCTGACGTACAATAAGGAACAGACTTTTCACTAGTAGCACTTGTCGTTTTCTCATGAAAAGTAAAACTCCGGTGAAAAATCGCATTCGATTATGTAATTAAGAATGAAGAATTGAGGTCACAAGTAGAGTATATCCGTGTTTATGTGACACAGATATTTCACGACGTTAATGGCGTAGGTAAAACTTTTGAAGAGATGATCCAAACGTTACCTTTCAACACCCTCGGTTCAATAGCTTACTTGTAAGCAACACCTGATTATGAGGAAAAAGTCATAGTTAATGCTTACCCTTGTATAATGTATCAATCCGGAGAAAAATACTATATAAGCTGTCGGAACATCACTACATAAAAATGGAAATTTGAAAATAAGACAATATCAATCAAAGAATTGTTGTAAACTTTAGTTTTCAACCGACTGTAACTGTCTATTGCTGGATGTGAGTCAATATGAATTGCAAACCAAGATATCTCTGTGGTATTCCTATATTTTAAATTTAATAGAATAGATTTTATCACCATAGTCACCAAACATTGATCGAAATATTCAGTGAGAGGCCATCATCTTATTAGTAATTTGTTTGAATGGACAGTTGGTGCTATATGGATCATTCTTAATGTCAGCAGCTAGAATACTAATAGTCTGCTATCATTTTGCACTGTAAAACACGAATACACTGTTTGCTTGTTATTACATGAGGGTCTGGCCGTTGGAGAAGGGGAGGGTCTTCATTTCTGTGTCCTTTATTTTTGAGGCCATTTTTCACTATTCTTTATAAATTTTGCCTGTTATTCTCTATTCTTTATATTTTAGCACCCTATTATTCTCTATTCTTTATCTTTTTACATTATTTTTCTCTATTCTTTATGTTTTCGATCCTTTATTCTGCACTTTTTGCATAATATTCTCTATTATGTAAACCCCATCCACACTCTCTTACATTGTAGACTGGAATCAAACTATGTACAGTGGAAACCCAGAATTGTCACAAGAAGAATGGAGTTATGTTTTACCAATGGTGCTAGCATATCTTTGTCCAATGACTGTATCCGTTTTTGGATTAGGGTCGGTTAGTGCTGCTGTTATGTCATCAGCAGATTCTATTGTACTGGCAGCTGGATCTGTGATCAGCCACAATTTATATAAAAATTGTATCAGACCAAAGGTAAACAAAACGACTTTTCAAAACTTCGTACAAAGAAATCAAAAAGTAAACAAGAGGGGGACTCAAAATTCTTAAGTCAAATAAGAAGCAACATCAGTTTACTTATGTTCGAAACTCGTTTTAGAATATAAAAAACCCAGATACAAAGAACTGAAGAATTTGTACCAACTCCTAGCGGAGCGAGATTGGAAGACTCGATACGTTTAGCGTCTCCTTCTATATATGCATAATTCCAACTCATGCAAAGCTCTGATTCCTTACCCGGCTTTGGCTATACTTTTTGTCCTTTTCGGTTTCTAAAATCTTCATTTTGAACTAAGTTTAGTATTTCCAAAAAGTTTGGCCTCGAGCATCACTGAAGAGATTGTCAAAATGCGCATCTGGTGCAGAACAAATCTGTACCGTTAATGTTATTGCCAACAATTGAATCCAGACTGAGTCGAAGTATTCTGGATAGCACCATGAGAATAAAACAAATGGAAAAACACAACAAAATAGTCTTTAAACATTACATAAAGATTTAAACAGAGCTACTCGCTTCGGAAGATAAAATCGAAGCCCCCGCAAAAAAAGAACGTTTTTGAACCCACTTTTATTTCCCATGACAAGCAAAAAATAAAATAACAAAAATACTGAACTCCAAGGAAAATTCAAAACGGAAAGTCCCTTATCAAATGGCAAAATCAAAACTTCAAATACATGCATTTCCTCATGTAGAAAATGGTGAATTACAGCTGGTTTTATAGCTAGCTAAACTTCCCACTTGTATGACAGTCGCATACAATTCCATTATATTGACAACAATGTGTGAACAAAACAAACAGACATAATAGGTAAAAATGTCAAAATTGGGGTACAGCCGTCAACATTGTGTTATAATCTTAATCACTACAAAAACAAACAAATATGCCAACAAAGAAAAAAACAAATTGGCATATAGACAAAACACATAAGCAAAAATGAAAGACAAGAATACAAAAATGACCATAGCACAATAACACAATGGCGGGATGTATAAGTACAAAGCCACGCCTAAAGGATATTACCAAAAATGGACTAAACATATCTTCCTATGAACTTTGTTTTAGAAAAAGGACGAGACGTTCTTTAACATAACCCTGGTTCTTCAACTTTCTGCTCAGACACTGCTGAGTTTATGTAAAGTCTGAGTAGCAGCTGCAAGCATGAATACTAAATGAGTTGGGAAATGTATATCCCTTATGCAGGTGAAGTTGGTAAATTGCTACTAAGGTGGGGGAAATTGATAATTTCAAAATTAAAATCGTCTCGTTTGTCGTATTTTTGTTGAAAGATCATATGCGGTTGCAATTAATGATCGAGGAAAAGATGTCAGTCTATAGCTAGACAAATGGAACATGCACTTCCAGACATTAAATGTACCTTTTGTATTTATCCAGTATTGCTGTACTTATGTATTCTAGCAAACATGAGTTGAGGCAATTTTCAATGTTTTTACATTAGAACGTCTTCCAAAATAAACAAACACCGGTAAGTCAACCGTATGAGCTCTATTAAATAAAATGATGTTCAAGATTGGCAAATACGTAGTTGTTAGCTTAGATTGTATAAATAGCATACCACATTCACTAAAATTTATAATAAACAACCGTCTTGACAAACAAATTCCACAGACGACGTCTTTTACACGTAACTTAACTTTACATGTCAGTATAGAGGCTGTTTTACTTTACAAATAATTGTTGAAAGTTTATTATTAAGAAAATCATTTTTCGTTCGCAAATCACATATAAAAACAATCTTATTTTTAGGCATCTCAGAGGGAACTAACGTGGGTTCTCCGAATCAGCATTTTATTGACAGGAATATTGGGAGCTGTTATCGCCATTGCCGTAAAAGTGTATATGGGTTGTTTATTTTATGTGTGGACGCAATGTACGTGATCCAAATGCCAGAGTTAACATGTGCATTATGGTTTGAAAAGGCTAACGGTTATGGTTCTTTAGTAGGATTCATTGTTGGTCTGCTCTTACGCATACTTGGTGGGGAACCAGTTTTATCACTTCCAGCAGTTATTAAATATCCTTGGTACGACCCGGTAGCGGGACAGCTATTTCCGAATAAAACATTTGCAATGATGTGTTGTTTTATTAAAATTATAGCAGTTTCTTTTCTCACAGATTACGTTTTCACAAATGAAAAAGTTGATAAGAAGTTTGATTTTTTCAACTGCTTTCAACAAAACAAGATTGAACAAAAAGACGAACATCAAAACAATGCTGTTCAATCAAAAACAGATGACATTTTTGATGACAAACAGGATGAACTTGATGCTTTCCTTAAAACTTAGTTTTTGTAGATCCACAAAAATATAAGTGCGGATTTCCATATCTAACATTCACTTTTGCGCGATACACATGTATAATAATAATGACGTCTGAAAAAATTGACAGTGGTTATTTGATCCGCCACAAGATTTGCTGCAGGATAAAGAACAATTTATAATGAAAGAAAAACAGAAATGATGATTATTTATATATGGAGAAATGTACCTATTGTAGCCTTTACAGTTATCGGTTGGCGGCAAAAGGGGAATAATTATATTTTAGAATTTTTTATTACTAGTGACGGACAAATTCCGGATTTTCGCTTTTTTCAGCACTAGATCCTTTGAGTACGGACATACAGTTGTGACAAGGACTAATAAGAATTGAAAAAAAAGTTATATTTAAAGTCATTGAAAATGTTTAAATACATATCACTGAGAAAAGCTTTGCCTCTCAAATTCATCTTTAAAGTGAGCATGCGTTTACCATGGACATTAAACAAAATCTTGATTTTTTACACACGGAAAGTGTTGTGAAAAATTGGAAGTTCTTAAATTTTCCTTTTGTACGTTTCCGTGCGAAAGTTTTATTCTTTAAAGTCTGTGTTTTCCTATGTTTAATAAAAATAACTGAATTCAAATATCTGCCATCAACACCTCATCACCTAAAAGGACAAAACATATATAGGCAGAAAACACCCACCAACAAAGTTCAGGAATTAGGTAGGCACACATATATGGCAGCTTAAACTATTTTTTATCTAAACCTTCCCCGTTTGAAATCGATCAGATTTAGATAGCACTAATGCATACATTATATCTTTAACAGCAATCTTTGCGACCTGGGTCCCATTCAACTTTCCAAATTGTATACACAGTCTCAAATGAAGCTGTTTAGGGCAGATAGCTTTAATAAATTCTGCTATTCCTTTGACAGCGTATGGACATTTTCCTTCATTTTATTTATCCAGGATATTGGATGGATCTTGTTAGCTCAGCAGAAGTATGTATTTTTGGAAATTTGAAAATCCGTCTTCTTTACTGAAAGCAACGTTTCACTGGTATCTTTAAACTAAATACCACACACATACGCAAATATTTAACAAACGTAAACACCCTGCAAAATGTAGTATTCCTATTCAATTGTAATGTCTAGGGCTCACCTTAACAAATACGCCGGTGTTCGTAAGTAAAACTTCCAAGTAATATTTTCTGTTTTGTTTTAACTTGGTGTTTAACGATTGCGTACTTCCAGAAAGTTTGCTTACTCAATGCAACTTTATTTTTAACAATTGCAATTTGTCAACTAAACGATTTTTGTACGTTTTGAACATTTTGAGTTCGGAGGCTATTGTAATTTCTTTTTGAAATCAAATCGAAGGCTTTAAAATTCTTCATTTAAACATTTTTTAATGTCGAAGCAATTTAATGTTTCTGTGATTGTATGTTTGTACTTTTTGATGCTTTTTAATTAAAAAGTATTGTTCAACCTCATCGGCAGTTCTAAGATTTGAGAACGAAACAAAATAAAATTCTCAAATAAGTTATATCCAAATGACAGAAACGAAGATAGCATAAACTATTTTATCAATGAAAATATCTGAATAAGATATATTACAATTTATTGAAAAATAAGTAACATAGTTATCTTAAGACTTGAAACCAGTGTACCAGAATTAACAAAAATGCCATTTATATCCACACACTCCGATACGAATCGTCTAGTCCGAGACATATCATGTTACATTTGTGTTAAATGTTTCAATAAACTCATCACATATACCAGGATTAACATTTTGTGCGCCAGACGCGCGTTTCGTCTACGAAAGACTCATCAGTTATGCTCGAATCCAAACAATTATCAAGTCAAATATAGTACGAAGTAGAAAAGCATGGAGTGATCAGCGATTGTGTGAAAACGCCATTTATTGGAAATACAAAAACAATAAAAAACTCCAAACTGTAAGCTACTCAAATTCTGATATAAATGAACCCATATGCGAAATTAACTATGATCTTATCGAAAATAATGTTGAAAAAGACATGGTGGTAACGATTTAAGCAAATATATGGCCCGAGAACACAGATATTTCGTAGTGCATTTCTTTTAGACAATAAATGAAGATTAAAAAAATCCCACCTGCGCTTTCTCAATAATATATTTACAGTGTGGTGTACTACTTTTGGGACAAATTATATCAAAATTATAGAAAACTTCATCAGTTTTAACTCAAAATATGGACAATTTTATGTTAAGGGGTCTTGGATTCTTTAGACAGCTTCCGAAATACTAATTTTTAGATTTTTTTAGCTGGACCAAATCACTACTTTTTAGATGGTGACGTTCCCTTGTCACCATCTTACGGTGTTTATATATCTCAACTTGTACGATTCGCTCGTGTATGTAACAACGTTTCAGATTTTAACTAAAGAAATTTATGTATTACTGAAAATTATTACACCAGGGTTTTCGATATCGCAAACTAGTCAAAACATTTACTAAATTTTATCATCGGTACAAGGACATCATTCGTAAATATAGCTCAACATGCAGACTTCTTATACGTTCAGGTATTTCACATCCAATCTTTTATGGTAATATTCTTTATAAAGCATAAAATGTCAGTATTCACCTCAGAAGCTAACAAAACCTTTAAATAGACTTATTAAGAAGGGATATAGTTACGATACTGTTGTCAGGTCATTAAAGATTGCATATTTTGGCTTTAATATTGATTCATTTATAGGGTCTTTGCATCGGAACTAAACACATTTATTTAAAACCAGTTGTTGGCATGACACGGGTTATGCTCTTCTCATATATTTTATGATGGTATGATACTAAACCCTAACGGGAGGGATTGTGCCTGATATTCATATGATGAAGACATAATCTTTCAATCAGTTTAATTGAGGTCTGGAGCTGGCATGTCAGTTAACTGCTAGTAGTCTGTTGTTATTTATGTATTATTGTCATTTTGTTTATTTTCTTTGTTACATCTTCTGACATCGGACTCGGACTTCTCTTTTAATGTACGTATTGTTATGCGTTTACTTTTCTACATTGGCTAGAGGTATAGGGGAGGTTGAGATCTCATAAACATGTTTAACCCGCCGCATTTTGCGCCTGTCCCAAGTCAGGAGCCTCTGGCCTATGTTAGTCTTGTATTATTTTTAGTTTTAGTTTCTTGTGTATAATTTGGAGTTTAGTATGACGTCCATTATCACTGAACTAGTATATATATTTGTTTAGGGGCCAGCTTAAGGACGCCTCCGGGTGCGGGAATTTCTCGTTGCATTGAAGACCTATTGGTGATCTTCTGTTGTTGTCTGTTCTGTGGTCGGGTTGTTGTCTCTTTGACACATTCCCCATTTCCATTCTCAATTTTATTTACTTTCAAATTCATGACCCAATTTTTTTACAGTGTGATTTCATCCCCCTACTTGCTATTTGAGGCATAAAACATGAAGAAATAAATTTGGAATGAAGATTAAAAAAATCCCACCTGCGCTTTCTCAATAATATATTTACAGTGTGGTGTACTACTTTTGGGACAAATTATATCAAAATTATAGAAAACTTCATCAGTTTTAACTCAAAATATGGACAATTTTATGTTAAGGGGTCTGGGATTCTTTAGACAGCTTCCGAAATACTAATTTTTAGATTTTTTAGCTGGACCAAATCACTACTTTTTAGATGGTGACGTTCCTTGTCACCATCTTACGGTGTTATATATCTCAACTTGTACGATTCGCTCGTGTATGTAACAACGTTTCAGATTTTAACTAAAGAAATTTATGTATTACTGAAAAATTATTACACCAGGGTTTTCGATATCACAAACTAGTCAAAACATTTACTAAATTTTATCATCGGTACAAGGACATCATTCGTAAATATAGCTCAACATGCAGACTTCTTATACGTTCAGGTATTTCACATCCAATCTTTTATGGTAATATTCTTTATAAAGCATAAAAATGTCAGTATTCACCTCAGAAGCTAACAAAACCTTTAAATAGACTTATTAAGAAGGGATATAGTTACGATACTGTTGTCAGGTCATTAAAGATTGCATATTTTGGCTTTAATATTGATTCACTTATAGGGTCTTTGCATCGGAACTAAACACATTTATTTAAAACCAGTTGTTGGCATGACACGGGTTATGCTCTTCTCATATATTTTATGATGGTATGATACTAAACCCTAACGGGAGGGATTGTGCCTGATATTCATATGATGAAGACATAATCTTTCAATCAGTTTAATTGAGGTCTGGAGCTGGCATGTCAGTTAACTGCTAGTAGTCTGTTGTTATTTATGTATTATTGTCATTTTGTTTATTTTCTTTTGTTACATCTTCTGACATCGGACTCGGACTTCTCTTTTAATGTACGTATTGTTATGCGTTTACTTTTCTACATTGGCTAGAGGTATAGGGGAGGTTGAGATCTCATAAACATGTTTAACCCGCCGCATTTTTGCGCCTGTCCCAAGTCAGGAGCCTCTGGCCTATGTTAGTCTTGTATTATTTTTAGTTTTAGTTTCTTGTGTATAATTTGGAGTTTAGTATGACGTCCATTATCACTGAACTAGTATATATATTTGTTTAGGGGCCAGCTTAAGGACGCCTCCGGGTGCAGGAATTTCTCGTTGCATTGAAGACCTATTGGTGATCTTCTGTTGTTGTCTGTTCTGTGGTCGGGTTGTTGTCTCTTTGACACATTCCCATTTCCATTCTCAATTTTATTTACTTTCAAATTCATGACCCAATTTTTTACAGTGTGATTTCATCCCCTACTTGCTATTTGAGGCATAAAACATGAAGAAATAAATTTGGAATGAAGATTAAAAAATCCACCTGCGCTTTCTCAATAATATATTTACAGTGTGGTGTACTACTTTTGGGACAAATTATATCAAAATTATAGAAAACTTCATCAGTTTTAACTCAAAATATGGACAATTTTATGTTAAGGGGTCTTGGATTCTTTAGACAGCTTCCGAAATACTAATTTTAGATTTTTTAGCTGGACCAAATCACTACTTTTTAGATGGTGACGTTCCTTGTCACCATCTTACGGTGTTTATATATCTCAACTTGTACGATTCGCTCGTGTATGTAACAACGTTTCAGATTTTAACTAAAGAAATTTATGTATTACTGAAAATTATTACACCAGGGTTTTCGATATCGCAAACTAGTCAAAACATTTACTAAATTTTATCATCGGTACAAGGACATCATTCGTAAATATAGCTCAACATGCAGACTTCTTATACGTTCAGGTATTTCACATCCAATCTTTTATGGTAATATTCTTTATAAAGCATAAAATGTCAGTATTCACCTCAGAAGCTAACAAAACCTTTAAATAGACTTATTAAGAAGGGATATAGTTACGATACTGTTGTCAGGTCATTAAAGATTGCATATTTTGGCTTTAATATTGATTCACTTATAGGGTCTTTGCATCGGAACTAAACACATTTATTTAAAACCAGTTGTTGGCATGACACGGGTTATGCTCTTCTCATATATTTTATGATGGTATGATACTAAACCCTAACGGGAGGGATTGTGCCTGATATTCATATGATGAAGACATAATCTTTCAATCAGTTTAATTGAGGTCTGGAGCTGGCATGTCAGTTAACTGCTAGTAGTCTGTTGTTATTTATGTATTATTGTCATTTTGTTTATTTTCTTTTGTTACATCTTCTGACATCGGACTCGGACTTCTCTTTTAATGTACGTATTGTTATGCGTTTACTTTTCTACATTGGCTAGAGGTATAGGGGGAGGGTTGAGATCTCATAAACATGTTTAACCCCGCCGCATTTTTGCGCCTGTCCCAAGTCAGGAGCCTCTGGCCTATGTTAGTCTTGTATTATTTTTAGTTTTAGTTTCTTGTGTATAATTTGGAGTTTAGTATGACGTCCATTATCACTGAACTAGTATATATATTTGTTTAGGGGCCAGCTTAAGGACGCCTCCGGGTGCGGGAATTTCTCGTTGCATTGAAGACCTATTGGTGATCTTCTGTTGTTGTCTGTTCTGTGGTCGGGTTGTTGTCTCTTTGACACATTCCCATTTCCATTCTCAATTTTATTTACTTTCAAATTCATGACCCAATTTTTTACAGTGTGATTTCATCCCCTACTTGCTATTTGAGGCATAAAACACGAAGAAATAAATTTGGAATGAAGATTAAAAATCCCACCTGCGCTTTCTCAATAATATATTTACAGTGTGGTGTACTACTTTTGGGACAAATTATATCAAAATTATAGAAAACTTCATCAGTTTTAACTCAAAATATGGACAATTTTATGTTAAGGGGGTCTTGGATTCTTTAGACAGCTTCCGAAATACTAATTTTAGATTTTTTTAGCTGGACCAAATCACTACTTTTTAGATGGTGACGTTCCCTTGTCACCATCTTACGGTGTTTATATATCTCAACTTGTACGATTCGCTCGTGTATGTAACAACGTTTCAGATTTTAACTAAAGAAATTTATGTATTACTGAAAAATTATTACACCAGGGTTTTCGATATCACAAACTAGTCAAAACATTTACTAAATTTTATCATCGGTACAAGGACATCATTCGTAAATATAGCTCAACATGCAGACTTCTTATACGTTCAGGTATTTCACATCCAATCTTTTATGGTAATATTCTTTATAAAGCATAAAATGTCAGTATTCACCTCAGAAGCTAACAAAACCTTTAAATAGACTTATTAAGAAGGGATATAGTTACGATACTGTTGTCAGGTCATTAAAGATTGCATATTTTGGTTTTAATATTGATTCACTTATAGGGTCTTTGCATCGGAACTAAACACATTTATTTAAAACCAGTTGTTGGCATGACACGGGTTATGCTCTTCTCATATATTTTATGATGGTATGATACTAAACCCCTAACGGGAGGGATTGTGCCTGATATTCATATGATGAAGACATAATCTTTCAATCAGTTTAATTGAGGTCTGGAGCTGGCATGTCAGTTAACTGCTAGTAGTCTGTTGTTATTTATGTATTATTGTCATTTTGTTTATTTTCTTTTGTTACATCTTCTGACATCGGACTCGGACTTCTCTTTTAATGTACGTATTGTTATGCGTTTACTTTTCTACATTGGCTAGAGGTATAGGGGAGGTTGAGATCTCATAAACATGTTTAACCCCGCCGCATTTTTGCGCCTGTCCCAAGTCAGGAGCCTCTGGCCTATGTTAGTCTTGTATTATTTTTAGTTTTAGTTTCTTGTGTATAATTTGGAGTTTAGTATGACGTCCATTATCACTGAACTAGTATATATATTTGTTTAGGGCCAGCTTAAGGACGCCTCCGGGTGCGGGAATTTCTCGTTGCATTGAAGACCTATTGGTGATCTTCTGTTGTTGTCTGTTCTGTGGTCGGGTTGTTGTCTCTTTGACACATTCCCCGTTTCCATTCTCAATTTTATTTACTTTCAAATTCATGACCCAATTTTTTTACAGTGTGATTTCATCCCCCTACTTGCTATTTGAGGCATAAAACATGAAGAAATAAATTTGGAATGAAGATTAAAAAAATCCCACCTGCGCTTTCTCAATAATATATTTACAGTGTGGTGTACTACTTCTGGGACAAATTATATCAAAATTATAGAAAACTTCATCAGTTTTAACTCAAAATATGGACAATTTTATGTTAAGGGGGTCTTGGATTCTTTAGACAGCTTCCGAAATACTAATTTTTAGATTTTTTTAGCTGGACCAAATCACTACTTTTTAGATGGTGACGTTCCCTTGTCACCATCTTACGGTGTTTATATATCTCAACTTGTACGATTCGCTCGTGTATGTAACAACGTTTCAGATTTTAACTAAAGAAATTTATGTATTACTGAAAAATTATTACACCAGGGTTTTCGATATCGCAAACTAGTCAAAACATTTACTAAATTTTATCATCGGTACAAGGACATCATTCGTAAATATAGCTCAACATGCAGACTTCTTATACGTTCAGGTATTTCACATCCAATCTTTTATGGTAATATTCTTTATAAAGCATAAAATGTCAGTATTCACCTCAGAAGCTAATAAAACCTTTAAATAGACTTATTAAGAAGGGATATAGTTACGATACTGTTGTCAGGTCATTAAAGATTGCATATTTTGGCTTTAATATTGATTCACTTATAGGGTCTTTGCATCGGAACTAAACACATTTATTTAAAACCAGTTGTTGGCATGACACGGGTTATGCTCTTCTCATATATTTTATGATGGTATGATACTAAACCCTAACGGAGGGATTGTGCCTGATATTCATATGATGAAGACATAATCTTTCAATCAGTTTAATTGAGGTCTGGAGCTGGCATGTCAGTTAACTGCTAGTAGTCTGTTGTTATTTATGTATTATTGTCATTTTGTTTATTTTCTTTTGTTACATCTTCTGACATCGGACTCGGACTTCTCTTTTAATGTACGTATTGTTATGCGTTTACTTTTCTACATTGGCTAGAGGTATAGGGGAGGTTGAGATCTCATAAACATGTTTAACCCCGCCGCATTTTGCGCCTGTCCCAAGTCAGGAGCCTCTGGCCTATGTTAGTCTTGTATTATTTTTAGTTTTAGTTTCTTGTGTATAATTTGGAGTTTAGTATGACGTCCATTATCACTGAACTAGTATATATATTTGTTTAGGGCCAGCTTAAGGACGCCTCCGGGTGCGGAATTTCTCGTTGCATTGAAGACCTATTGGTGATCTTCTGTTGTTGTCTGTTCTGTGGTCGGGTTGTTGTCTCTTTGACACATTCCCCATTTCCATTCTCAATTTTATTTACTTTCAAATTCATGACCCAATTTTTTTACAGTGTGATTTCATCCCCCTACTTGCTATTTGAGGCATAAAACATGAAGAAATAAATTTGGAATGAAGATTAAAAAAATCCCACCTGCGCTTTCTCAATAATATTTTTACAGTGTGGTGTACTACTTTTGGGACAAATTATATCAAAATTATAGAAAACTTCATCAGCTTTAACTCAAAATATGGACAATTTTATGTTAAGGTGGTCTTGAATTCTTTAGACAGCTTCCGAAATACTAATTTTTAGATTTTTTAGCTGGACCAAATCACTACTTTACTTCATGACCCAATTTTTTACAGTGTGATTTCATCCCCTACTTGCTATTTGAGGCATAAAAAATGAAGAAATAATTTGGAAAGGGTATTAAAAAATGGCAAGTTACACACTGTCCACACTAGGGACTATAATTGTAGACAACGAAAATCAAGGTACGATAACTGTGTTGTGTTCTCGGACCACATAGGTATTACTAAAAATACCAAACTCCAACGTAAATTTATAAAGTCAATAAAAACTGACAAAATCAAACGTTAGCATTTTAAAATAAAACTATGAATAAAATCAAACTCTGATTATCACCTTTTAAAAGTAAAAAAGCCATTATGTCAACAATCGAACACAGTATTTATATTAATTGCGCAGTTCGATCGAAGAGATTCGAAAGATGTCAAAGGGCTCTATCATGATCGGATTAAGATATGCCATTTCTTTTCGAAATCGTCCGGTGTTAAATTGCAAATTGTTATTCTGTTGCAAAACGTTTCATACGAGACAACAACCCGACCAAACGCAATTTCGGATCTTGAAAAGCAACAACACAACTGTTGTACCTGACGAGTCTGATTATGTCTGTTTAATTATATAAGTTGAATACAATTATATTTTCCCACATTTTTTATCTTTCAAAATTTGATTTAACAATTATTAAGATGTGTGAAATATTTATTATTGTATCGTGTGTAACTATTTTCACTTGTAACCAAAATCTCCTATGCTTCATTTAAATAAAATTGGATGCCACTTCCTTGTTTCCGGAAATAAATGAGAAATCATTAAATTTATTACATTTTACACCCTTTTATTGTACACACACATTAAGAAATATTAATGTTGGTCACAAACAAAAGAAAAAGAGAAAAAAAAAAAAAGAAAAAAGAAAAACAATCGTCTTAGAATATCGTTTGAAAAACTTTAAATTACGTCGTTACCTATTGAGACACAATGCCGTGCATTACGTCAGAAGGTTCTTAAACAAGATTGTGGCATTTGTTTTTCTTATAGTAACCCTCTTATGTATATAAGACATAGATTATCGGCGGGAGATGACGTCTGAAATGGCAGAGATATATTTGCTCTTTTTCGTCTCATCGATACGAGTTTTACCGGGTTACTATTGAAACACATGCAATACTGATTTCCGTCACAGGCGTATGCTCTGTATTCATACTCAGGGGTTATAAGACAACACATTATATCTGTAATCAGTGTTACCTTTATAGCCAAAGTAATGCTCAACAATTCAACTGGATGCGAGAAATTCGATACGGACTTCAACTTGTTTTCCCAGAGAACCTTGTCATATTAACGGATAAAGAATACGCTAACCATTGATACAAAATTACGCCTTACAAAAGATATCAAATAATGATTTTAGTTTGCACCATAAAACATAAAGAGATTTAATCGTCGTTTTTAGGAATTTCAAGTGTATGTCGAAAATGACATTCTCAAATTTAAGTGGTAAAAAGTAAAATAAAAAAACTCCAAGGAAAATTCAAAACAGAAAGTACCTTACGAAATGGCAAAATCAAAAGCTCAAACACATCAAACGAATGTAAATCAACTGTCATATTCCTGACTTGGTACAGGCATCTCTTCCTGGAGTAAATGGTGAATTAAACTTAGTTTTACAGCTAGCTAAACTTCTCACTTGTATGCCAGTCGCATAAAAGGTTCTTGTTACCTTTGAGTTGGAAACTAAATCAGAAAGTTGATCTTTCTGTTTGTATGGTAGATGGAGGCACAATTTAACTAACGACAATTCAATCCGAAGGTTATATTGTTTCATTGATTTTATTCAATATTTTAAGTAACGATAGACAAAATAAATACTTCTTTTGTGAATATACCTTTAAAGAAATGTTTATCGTCTATCGATTCTCGACTGTATAGTTTGGCAAAGTAACATTTTTAAATGTCTGATATGAATCATTACTACAAAACATTATAAAAGAAAAAATCAATCTGTCACTGTCATTTTTTTTTTTTTCGAAAGAAATTCTGATCTAAGTCAATGTTATTGAAATCGGTTTTTTATTAAGGAACAAATATAGGCCAAGTTCACAACAAATGTCGCGTACTGTAAAACTGTTTATAACTAGTTTCATGTAATGGACACTTTTCCGCATTACATTTTTTGTTCTTATCTCTACACCGGTTTTTATTACCGGTTTATTCACAACAATACACTACATGTAGAAGTAAATTTAATGTACATTGCGCAGAATTGAAATGTAAATGTTTCTGTCAGCCTCTGTACCAGTAGGAACCAACAATTTGCTCTTTTGGATTTGTTTGAATCGAAATATCTTGAAAAACACTATTTGTTATTGAAGGGAGGTACCAAAATAGTCTGCTACCATTGAAAGGTATATATAAATTTATTAAGGTACTGTGAAAGTACTTTTATTCGTGGGATACCAATTTTCATGGTTTTAGTGGATAGTTTTATCCACGATTGAAGTGTCCAACGAAATATAACAACTTTTGTCCAAATCAAGACATGGAAAGATCCCATTATCTTAGGTTTGACTTCATTGATGCGGGCATATGCTCTAGCGTATACATCGATTATCAGCAGAGGCACTATGAACTAAATATACAACTTCAGACAGGATTTTACCCATTTAATCTTAGAAAAAACTAAACTGTACAACGAAAAATTAGTTTTGATGGATAAAAGTCAGACTTCCGGTGATGATATGCGATGATGAATTGTTCATTTTATCTCCTCATAATTCCCATACGAAATATAAACAATTTCATATTGAGCTTGCTTTTTTCATTTCATAAGAATTAAAATTCACAATTCAAGGAACATTAGTAGCATTATTTTTATGAAACCGTTTTCTTTAAGTGACATTTTTAGGCTTATTAACACCTTTGGTGATCGTTTAACTGTTGATAAATCAATTTACTTTCTACTGCATGTAACGTGATTTAAACTACATGTAAACATTGATTTTTTAACAATCAGAAAATAGTAGAGATTTGTTTACGCGGACACAGTCATGCTTACTCAGGTTTGGAGATTCTTGAATATTTACCTGTCAAAAGAAGAGAGGGCTTAATTTGTTCAATTGTATATTATCATAACTTTGTCTTTTGTAAGGACATTTAATGGTAATGCAAATTTTGATATCAAACGTAAATGTGCATACTGGAAGTAGAGATAATTTAACCGTGAAAAAGGTGGTAAGTGTATATTTAACAGAATTATGAATAAAACTATCAGAAACCTAAATACCAAATTGATTACTACAATGACCAATATAATTTCTTATGTCAGAATAATCTTTACAAGATAATTGGATTTTGAAATATAAATATCGATCACTTCTTCACTTCACTGACTTTCTTTGGTTTGCAATGCAATTAATTAACATATTACCGAATAGTATTTTAAATGTTTAAAAACTCATCGTTATAATATTCAAAATGATATGTTATTAGAATTCTAGTTGCAAAGATATTCATGTTTCAAGTGGTCTTTTTAAATATTCATAGATCGATATATACAAATCAAGTGTGATTATTTAAAAGAAGTTTACACATTAGTTGTGTGCATTTCCTTCCCGGGTGACAACGTGAGTTTGCATTTTGAAACCTTTTTGTTGTGGTGTTTATACCCTTTGACGTCAAAATATGTTTGTAGTTTTTTTTTAGTTGTATAATTGATATGTGTAAAAAAGAGATAGAAAAGGGAAAGTGAAAATTGAAGCAAAGGTGAACATGCTGCATATCCAGTCTTACGATTAAACGAAATTCTTAAATTTGTTTATCACATTAATAATTGATTATAGCATAAACAGTAGCTAAATATGACTTAACTTTAAGCTCCTGTCATTGCTAAATTTCATCAAATTTTCAAAATAAAAGAAGGAATTGTCGATCATTTTTTATTTGCATGGTTCTCTTATAATTATTTAGTGTGTTTACCTGGGATCTAATTTGCATTTGTTATAAATCAGAGTTCTTGATACCCTGCTCATTTAAAAGAAAACTCGTTCGATGTTCAAAACATATAGTTACCCTTTGCCGCTTCATATTTTGCGGGAATATCATTTCAGAAATTTGAGAAAGCAAGCATCGTCTCCTACCAAATTAAACATTCGGCTGAAATGAATATCAGCCCTCTGGAAAAGAAAAGTTTGTCTTTTTTATCAATTGGAATGTACACTATCTTTTTACTAACTTATCGAATTGGTTATTATGCGGTATGTTCAATTATTAAAATTTGTGTCATACAACGATAAGATTTCTTTACAATGCCAAATAAAACTGTAAATACTGGACAAACCTTCTATCTCCCTGGAAATCTATTTATATCCCCCATAGGTAAAACAAATTTGCAACATGTGTAGATCTTTTTAGGAATGCAAGATAATCCCTTTTTATCAATGCTCGCGCGAGTCCGTTTTGTAATAGATATATTGCTGTCTGTTTGTTTATTCTACATTAGCCAGAGGTACAAGAGGATGGTTGGGTCTCACACATCGTGTTGAAAGCCGCCGCATATATGCGCCTGTCCAAAGTCAGGAGCCTTTGACCTTTGTTAGTCTTGTGTGTTTTTTAATTCTAGTTCATTTATATGTTTCGGAGTTTAGTGTGACGTCCATTTTCACTGAACTAGTACACATTTTTATTTAAGGGACCAGATAAAGCCCGTCTCCGGGTGCGTGATACTCTTCCTGTTTTGAAGACCCACTGGTGGCCTTGGGTTGTTTCCTGCTCTTCGGTCGGGTTTCTGTTTATATGACACATTCCCCATTTCCATTCTCAATTTTCTACTTGTCGAGTTAGTGTTACTTCTGGTTATCATGGATGGGCTGGAAGGAAATCATATAAAAAGATCCTTGCTGCACATAACATGTTAATAAGAGCTTCGAATAACCTTGATAGTGTTCTTATTTTCCCGCTATTCCCGCTCAAATTTCTAAACATTCTTGTGCTAGTAACATGATAATTCTCAAAACATCGCATTGTGGTAAAACACCAACCAATGATATTTTATTTAAAACCTGTTTGGTTTAGTTTATTTCAGTCCAATGAATTAATAAGAGTTGTTTCTGCCTAAAAACGTAAAAGCGTATAAAAATGGAAAACCCCATTTTGACAAAACAAATGATTACTCTAGGTAAAATCAAATTAATTCAATGAGTTTACATACGGTAGTTGGCATTTTGCTAAAATAATGACCTTACACTAGTCGCTTTCAAAATAACTTGACATCGTTTAAAAAAATAAAATTATTTAATTCAATGGAAATGTACAGGACTGATCATGCATTAAAATCTTGTTGACAATGCCTCTATGGATCGATAAAAAACCTAATTAGAAAAGTGAAAGGTAATGGCAAATATTTATAATGACAGTGAGTTACTCTTTCTTGATATAGTCAATTAGAAATAAATTGTTTAATTAAAATATGCATTTTAACTATGAGCATTCTTTGCTCGTTTTCGGATATATTTATTTACGGGAGCTCAACCTCTCTATAAAAATGATACTCCGTAAGTATAATGACGAATATTGGGTATGAAAGTAGACATTTCTAAATGATTTATTTCCTTGTCAAGGATTTCCATTGACCTTGATACTAAAAACAGTATTCCATTCATTGTGTGAAAAGAATAAATGTGAAAAAATTGGGTGATTTATCTTTAGACGTAAACAAGTTTAAATTTTCGGATTACTCTATGATCTCAGAGAAAATATTATTCCTTGCACTATTTTAAGAAATGGACTAAAATGCAGAGACGTAAATGGATATGTTCTGCAACGATAATGACATAATAAAGCAGTAGTACTTATGGTTTTAGTTCTCAAATCATAAATCATTTGGATAACAAGTCATAACAATTAGAATAAAACATTACAACCCCCAACAAAAAAGCAACATATATTTTGACCATGAGTGTCATGTGTTAATTCGAATCGAATCTATATTAATTGTAGATAACCATAAAGTAGACATGGTAGAAGCGACGGTAACCAAAACAAACAAAACATGAAATATTACTAATTACATAACAGATTCATCCTGTCAGTATGGGCTTAACATTGATGATGTATATCGTTTCTTCTTTGTTTGTCTAAAATATACTATCTGGGTCAGTATGCGTAATTGATTTCCGATAGGCGGTAATGATAACATTTTCTATTCCAGCTCAGTCGTAAACTTGGATATGTATCATGGCTCGTTTTGAAGCTGAGACATTTTCAAATATGTGATTAAATTGTCGGGGTACGAAGTGTGATTCATTTCTTCGTAAATTAGCACACCCCGAAAATCCTTTCGTGATGCTGCTTCTCATGGTAAAAAATCACTTTTTTCACACAATAAGTTCTTTGAAAACTTTATACTTTGTATCTAATAACTCCATAGTTTTTACACATTTATTCTATGGTCCTCCACTTTCCAAATCAACACAAATGGTTAAGCTTAGTCACTTGTTAGAAATAGAAAAATGTCAAATATCACTGCACAGAGACTTTTCGTTTACGCACAACTTTTGTGTTCCTCAATTTGAGGCGCATTAGGGATAATCGCCCATCTGTAGAGAAACCTTATTCAACAATCTTACAAACAAATTGTTTCAAGAACAAAGCTATTAACAATCTCATTTTATTCTTGAACCTGAAAACAATTGGTACCGATACTGTCACATGTGTAACTAACCACCTTTATCGGCGTCCGCATCAACAACACATAAGTCATAACAAATATCTTTCATTCATTTTTGTTTTGTTATTCATAATTTGCATTTTTTAGATGAATTATTTTTTTTGTATGAAAGCTGATGATGTTATATTTTTGGAGAAGACTCCATCAGTATGTTTCAATTGACTACATTCTAGATCTTTTTCCAATGAAATGATGTCAGAATCATGCAAAAGAGGTTGAATAAACTTATAGATGATATAAGTAGATGCTAAGTTATGCATACAAGATAAAACACAGACATTGACAACATTCCCTTAAGTTTTATTCCCAATAAAAGAAATACAGATATTTTTTTTAAATAAATATTTTTGCATGCTTCGTGCTGTTTAAGTCAGATAACCAGCTAATCGGTGATTCCAATCATCTAAATAGATATATTTAATACACCAGTAACGTAGCCTAAAGGTTTATCAATGCCTTCGATCGTTGTCTATTTGGATATCATTTTCCACAACTACTGTGTTCCTTTAATCAAAATTTATCAGATGAAGGAGTTTTTATTATTAAAATGTTTGAATGCTAATTATGCATTTATGGTTGGGTCTAGTTTTATTAACTTTAAGAAGTATTAACATGTTGATACCTAAATGAGACGCATTTTGTATCAACTAATAATTATAGAATAACTAATCGAAGAATTCGGATAGATAAAAATATTCAACGAGTGACCGAATAACACATTAATTCACGAATGCGCGTAGCGCATGAGTTAATAATCAGTGTCGTTTAGCTAGCTATAAAACCAGGTTCAATCCACCATTTTCTACATAAGTAAATGCCTGTACCAAGTCAGGAATATGACAGTTATCCATTCGTTTGATGTGTTTGAGCTTTTGATTTTGCCATTTGATTGGGAACTTTCCTTTTTGAATTTTCCTCGGAGTTGAGTATTTTTGTGATTTTACTTTTTTCGGTCACGAGTTGAATATTTTCGATATCTGAATTCTTTGATTAGTTATTCTTTTTATTACATTGGCAAATGGCTTTTTTAATGAAATTAAAGTAGAAAATAAGGAACTTTATAATTTTTTACGCATTCACAATTTGTTTTGATCCGACGTTATCGACCTCTTGCCAACGCCTATTGTTGTATGACGTCAGAGGAGTGAAACAACCACGTTTATTTCACATGTGAAATTATCGGTTTTTATTTCACTGGGAAATCTATGTTATTCAGTGCAACCAATGTAATAAAAAGCAATATTATTGCTTTTTGATAATTGTTTGATTTTTTGTTTCCGGAGAAATACAACGTTAGTGGTAATCGTAATTGCGTCCAACTTTATTCGCACTTGCTTGAATTTATTTGTGAAAATTGCTGACGGAATGATTCTGCATTGGTCTACAACTTTTCACTATGTCAATTGTAACTTTTTTAGTAAATTGACACACAGGTCTATAATTTTTCATACATTGAATCAGGTATCGGTGCCACTGCAATTGTAACGTATAATCATTCGGAAACAGGTTTACCGATTGGTTTATAATTTTTATAATTTGGCGGGCGGTTAAGACTCCTTCTTAAACAATTCTTCTAATATGTAAACTAAATCTTGGAAACAAACCTATACTAATTCGGTGTGTAAATGTAAAACTTCTTTGTTTTTCTTACAGTCTATGAACAAAATAATGACAAACGGCGTTGCACAAAGTATCTGCCTATTACTTTTATGGTCTCTTGCTAAAGGTAAGAAAGAAAAATGATAAACTTATACTTTTATTGCCTTCTTCATGATAACACATGATCCAGAAGTTTGCGACTTTTAATGAATATCAAATCAATTCGGCACCAAAATCAAGATTTAAGTTTCGTGGTAGAATTACTAACACTATTAACAGCTAAGCCTACATACATTAAGGAACATCAACACCATGTTGCTTTGTTTTCCTTCAACAAATCATCTCACCTAGAAAAGATATAATGCAGACATGTGGCCAATTCATAAATTCAGTTTCATTTATATTTTAAAGGTTAAACGCAATAAATTTATTCGTTTTTATATCTCATTCATATTGATATTCATGAATAATTTTTTTAATTTTCAGGAACTGAATTTAACCATTTTTCTATAACGGATTTGGAATGTATCGATGGAAACGTTACTGTAAGCATGATATGCAATGTACCTAAACCCCAAAATATGATAGTAATTTTTAAAAATGGCTCAGAAATAGCACGATGTTTTACACACTCCGGGTCCCGATCTACACATTGCACAAATAGCAGTCTACATGATGTAATCTCTTATTCATCAGTAATGAATCATTCAATGATTTTCAAAATCGAATCAGCAGAGACAGACTTTCTTATTGGAAAATGGGTATGCCAAAACGGAGGAACAAATGATCCAAGTTGGAGTTTATTATTTCCAAATATAACATGTAAGTATGAATAAATTTTCGTATCATTGTTTTACGTTTTACCTCCGATACGTTTATAAGAACGGTAGCCACATGTGGAACAGGATCTGCTTACCCTTTCGGAGCACCTGAGAACAAACCGATTTTTAGTTGGGTTCGTGTTGCTCACAGTCTTGAGTTTTCTATGTTGTGTTCTATAAACTGTTGTTTGTCTTTTGATAGTTTTTCGTTTTTTGCCGAGGCTTTATCAGTTTGTTTTTACTTATGATTATGAATGTCTCTTTGATATTTTCGCCTTTCGGAGTATATATCTCCCAATTGATACGATATTCCCGGGCTTGTGTTTCCTATCATGATTTCCTTGATAGAGGATTGCTGCTCACAAGGAAACTATTAAACCAAGAGTTCCAAATGGTGAAGTTGAAATCATCCCTTCGTAAATTTTACGGACGCCATCACGAATTGGTTGACCGTTATGGAATAACCGTTTCACAGATGATATCGGATATGTTCCTTATGTCGTAACTACAATACCCTTCCCTTTTCACGAATGTGACTTACCGAATTAGACTATTTACCGGATTTGTAATAACATAAGCAACACGACGGGTGCCACATGTGGAGCAGGATCTGCTTACCCTTCCGAGCACCTGAGATCACCCCAGTGTTTGGTGGGGTTCGTGTTGCTTAGTCTTTAGTTTTCTATGTTGTGTCATCTGTACTATTATTTGTCTGTTTGTCTTTTTATTTTTGGCCATGGCGTTGTCAGTTTGTTTTCGATCTATGAGTTTGACTGTCCCTCTGGTATCTTTCGTCCCTCTTTTATATGCGACAAGATGTGTTTCTTTTTTCGATGAACAGCATTGATAAAAAAACATTATAAAAATGTTCGCCGATTAAGTTTATGTAACAAAAAAGTGATTCCTTCATTGTATGTAATACAAAAAAAGGGCACCACAAATGTAATAACAATCATAACACAAGTACAAAACATTTCTTCGGGAACTCCGGTTTCACTCGTAAAACAAAATCTGTCAGCCATTATACATGTAGTTGAAAATGGTATTTCATAGTAAGAAACAGAACAGAACAATTAAGTAATTGCAATGTGGTTTCTTCTACAAGAAAAATTGATCAAACTATAATAGAAAAAAAAAATGTTCTTTTAATGGATTGTAGTATTTAGACATATACAATAATTTTTGTGTAAACTGTCCTTTTCTATTGTAGGTCCACCACAAAGGCATTGTGCACCGAAAAGTAATCGTCCTGATGGTATGTTGATTATTTTGTATGTTTTGAAAAGGAACCAAAGAAAGTGCATTTATTTTGTAAAAATAGTCAAACACAAAAATAGAATTATTAATAAACTAAAAGAAAGGCGAAAGATACCCATGGGTCATTCAAACTCACAAGTCGAAAATAAACTGACAACGCCATGGTTACAACGTGTTAATATCCGAAAGCATTTTTATCATTCTGGCCTGTACTTCGCTGACATTTTAATATTAAGAGACCTGTGTTATCCTTTTCATCTTTATTTTAATTTAGTCATGATATGAACAGTGAGGATTCAAAACAAGAAAATGTATTATTTTGTTTCAATAAGTTATATTACAATAGTATGTGTATCGTATTATAATATATGACTTATGTGGAGCAGGATTTGCTGACCATTCCGGAGTATTCGCGATCACCTCCGGGGTTTGGTGGTGTTCGTGGTACTAAGTCTTATTTTGTTTGTAGTGTTTTTCAGACTGTTGGTTGTATTTTTGTCGTTTTCTGTTTTTTTTTTTTTTATTCATGACTGTAAAGGTAGTGTTTTTGACATATCATATGTGTCATATTATTGTATGCTAAAGAACATTTTATTCCAATGTTTTCTTTTAATTGTTCATAGTGTTTAACGGGACTTTTAAAATTATACGTAATGTATCTTTTTTCTCTGTAAATATTGTGGTATTACAATGATATGATTTTTGTAGACATGGTAGAAAAAAATTGCGATGTTGCGATACGTATAGTTTTGATGCTGCCTTGTATCTCTGCGTTTGGTTGTTTGATATACATGTATATTACTCTACCTGATGGTAGTCACAAAGGTATATAAATAAAGTATTTAAATAGTAACAATAAGACAGTTAATTTGCTAATTTTTTAATTACCTATTATGTCTGTTTGTTTTGTTCACACATTGCTGTCAATATAATGCACCATTTTCTACATAAGAAATTGCCTGTATCAGGTCAGGAATATGTTAGTTGTTATCCATTCGTTTGATGTGTTTGAGCTTTTGATTTTGCCATTTGATTAGGGGTTTTCCGTTTTGAATTTTCCTCGGAGTCCGGTAAATTTATTATTTTACTTTTTTGTAACGAAAAGTAATCTATAAATTGAACAAGACTTATACTTCAGAATAACTACTGGCTCACATTAGTATAAATATCCAGTTTTGCTTATTTTAAATGAAGCACTATCCTTTGAATTCACGTTCGGCTGTATATGCTATATCCTTTATCAAATTTAGTCAAAGATGGTGATCATGTTCCACGCATCTATCCCATTGAAATTAAAATAAGGGATACCACATATACACAAAAAACTGCCTGATGTTAGAAATTCAATCATATAAGACTTTCTGATCTTAAAATTCAACTTCCAAAATGTCAACTTGCCATTGCTATGTAGCAACTTTCAATCAGCGCCTGCATATGGAGTATATATCTCTGTGAAGATGTGATTTTACAGAACTTGCATTTTCTATTTTAATTTCTATGATAAAGGTATTCTGCTTAAAATGAAGCTATTGAACAAAGGATTCAGAGTGGTGAAATGGATCTAATCTCTTTGAAGTTTTACGAACGCCGAATTGGTTGACTATGGCTATCGACAGAATGATGATAATCGATATTATAGAATTGTAGTAAAAAGAATCCCGTCCCATCTTCCTAGATTGTGACATTACTGAATGTCACCAAATTTGTACTTGTAGTCAATATTTCCTAAATTTAGGAAATAGAAAAAGGAAACAAACGCTTGCAAACAGAGAGTAGTAATAATACTTTGAACGAGTTGGTTCGAAAAGATATTCATGTTTTACAAACCGATATGAAAAAGCAAATTTATTTCACATGACAGGTACATTTTTTGTTTGACTCTTTTGTTTGTAGTGTTTATGATGTATACATTTCTCACCAGTAAAGTAAATCAACAATTTTGCTTTGGGATTTGTTGAATGACAATTCTTGCTTTTTTTCGTTTCATGATATTAAAACGGTCTTCCCGATATTTTATTTCAGTGATTCAAGTGATTTGTTTGGTCGGCTTCATTATATACTTAGTTATTTCTATAGTTATAAGTGCACTGAACAAGACTAACGGTAAGTTTTTGTTTATAATATGTTCATATTTCTTTATTAACCACTTCATTTATTTTTATATACTTATTGAATCTTATTCTCTAGTATATATGAACACAATTATTCTAAGAAGAGGCGTGTATTGAAATCATCTCCACGCATTTAAATATTTTATGCAATTAGTATTTTTTTTTTTTTGTACTTTATTATCATAGTTTTTACTCTCTAACATTATATTTAAATCTTTTCAGGTGCAAAAATAGGTCTAACAGTTTTTTGTGATATCGTGGGCATTTTCTCAGTTGTACTTATTGCTGTTCCTTTGATACGGAAAAGACGAAGTGTACGTATATAGTATAAGAAGACAATGATAATAAATAAGTGAAAAAATAATGACAAATATTAAGAACCACTCGATCATTATCTTACCAAAAAATATACGAAGAGTTTATAATATGTATATGAATAGTATTTGTACACAATGTTCAAGATTTTGTGTTTATGAACTTGTTTTACCTGGATTATTACACTGACACTTACATAAATCATATGATATAGTAAATTATTGCTTTTTTCAAACGAAAAACAAACATATGAGTAGTAATTTGGCTCTGCTTGACCAATTATCATTATCGTTGTAAAAAAAAAAGCGAAAATACAAAGTGGACAATCAAACATTATATATCATGTATATCGAACAAAGACAACGATAAACCAAAACAAAGGAAACATGACGAAAAGAAGACAACAAAACAAGTCATAGAAGACTTAATACTGAGAAAGACGTAACTAACCATTGAAAATATACTAATTTATCGCTATTTTACGAATTTTTCCTTTGATCTTGCTGACTGATAATTTCCGTTCTCAGCGGAGTCGAGTGATATGAAAACGGAGTCGAGTGATATGAAAATTATCGCTAGAAACTAAGGGAATACGTGCCGTTGTCAAGGAAATTACCAACGTCTTCATAGGTAAAATAGCGATAAACAGATTATCATTGGTCATCTCAACTTGATTGCTTTTCTAGCTTTCGCCGTACCGGCTCAAGCGAGAAAACCAATCTCGTTGAGATAACCAACGATAATCTATAATTATACAAACAAAAATTGTTATAAGTATATTAAATATTTCTAATGTCGAGTAATGTTCTTCATATCTCTTACATTAAGTTTCGTTTAAAAATAAAATGACAAGCTATGTGTATGTTTAATGGTAAAAGAATTTTTATTCTTTAAAATGGAGTTGCATCTTACACCATGGGTTTGTCATTCAGACCACCACTCATAGGTTACGGCAATATTATTTGCAATATCACTCATACATCAAGTTATTATAGGTAAAAGGTAATCCATTTAGATTAGATTTGTGTATATGACAAAATGATGTTCTATAAAAAAATATTATTATACAGACTATAGATATAAGAAGATGTGGTATGAGTGCCAATGAGACAACTCTCCATCCAAGTCAAAATTTATAAATGTAAACCATTATAGGTCAAAGTACGGTCTTCAACACGGAGCCTAGGCTCACACCAAACAGTAAGCTATAAAGGGCCCCAAAAATTACTAGTGTAAAACCATTCAAACGGGAAAACCAACGGTCTAATCTATATAAAAACGAGAAACGAGAAACACTTATGAACCACATCAACAAACGACAACTACTGAACATAATCTGTCAAAAACAAAGAGAATCATAATGTGTTCGTCATGAAAGGTGGTTATCTGTACAAATGGATAACCTATTCATTACATCTCCATCAGCAACATAAACCTATTTTCTCTATCATGTCAATGGAGACGAACTCTCACAAATGTCTATGTATAGCCCCATTAAAGTATTCACGCCTACCATCACACAGAACAAACGAAAAACAATTTTCAAAAGACAATGTTTGCCATTTAGTCGTCAAGAGTTGTATAAGTGAAATATTCCAAAATAATCCAATTTTCATACGTCCTCTTGAACGTTAAGCAGACGATGCTCGATTTATCAGACGGACCTCTCTTCCTGATAGTCATTGCCTTAACCCAGAGTAATCCAGAAACTTTTTAAACATTTAAGTTATAAGCTATTTGAAGTTATTATAATTGTAACATTCGATTACTTAAATGTACACTTTTGGTTCGCTTATATTTGCATAATACGTTGGAACAAACAACGTCCTTTAAAAGTCTCAGTCCTTTGCAATGTAATAAAACATAAATAGTTATTTAATGTGTTAAAAGGGCTTACTCATACAAGCTTATGTGTTCGTGTTTTTTATACTGCACTACACTAATATAAGAAACGTTAGTAGGCATCAATGCATATTTTAACATTCCTGTATTTTTAGTATACATTAAAATTTACTTTTGACATCCCAAATATTGGCCCATGAATCGCCCTTTGATTCCGTCGCTTCGAATGTATATAGTGCATTATTTGTGAATGGCTTTTATAAGTTCTTCGCATGTCTTAGTATTTTGTAAAACTGATATAAATGAAAAGAGTATGGAAACGACTGAAACATATATGGTTACAATATTGCGTGAATCTTTTCTATTCGACTAATGGAGCTTCAACACCACCTTTGTCTTGTTGGTTTACTCTTTTCAGTTTATTTATTTATTTAAAAACATTTTCTTCATTGACCAGATTCTCTTTGATATGTTTCTGTGAACGTGTCTTACTCAGAGTTGATGAATTTGAGACAATCTGACCTTCACAAGCACAGCGTTTATCAAATACTCATCAAGATTGTTTTACAATCCTGAAAAATCATAACATTAAATTTAAATCATATAATGTTCCTCATAAATATTTCTGGGCAAAATACTACCTCGACACTTTTAGCTATAGGTTTCTTTTATAATTTAAGGAACTAAACTTGTTGAGAATCTTATTGTGTTAAGTAGGAGTTTACAATTTAGTTGATCTTGAAGCGTTCATAAAATTGTGTTTAATCTTGACTCAATCATATTCTAATGACATTTATTATATACTTAGTGACAGATACAGATAAATTGTATGTGTAATACGGTCAACGGCAATCGTGCTGTATCAGCTAACCGTGATGATATCAATATCAGTCATGGTTGAAAAGGCTTTATCACACCTTTAATCTGTATGACGTCATGTCATCGATTTCAGTCACTGTTGCAAAGGCTTTAACAAACTCCTAATTTGTATGACGTCATGTCAAACCTCTAATCTATATGACGTCATGTCAAACTCCTAATCTGTATGACGTCATGTCACATGAAAAATCCATGTGACATATATATATATATATATATATAATAAAGTGTTGTTTGTGCTGTATTTAGACCCTCTAACAAGAAATTTGTTTTGCATGCACACGTATAAAAATTGCGGTTTTTATCCAACGCAATCATAGGTTTGAATGTTGTTTTCAATTTAGTCTTGTTTATATAATAAAGTGTATATGATATGGCTTTTTTCAATATCACACATCGTATCAACCTTCAACCAATATAATCCCTCGAGCAGAGCTCTTGGGATGATATTGGTGTCTTGGGTTGATACGGATGTGATATTGAAAAAGCCATATAATATTCTCTATTTATTAATCACGTATTACCGAAGCCTATTTATCATTCTGCAAGGGAAGTTATAATTTTGGAAATAAGAAACTTACAAAAAAATCTCATTTGAAATATTGACAGTGACCTTTATTCGACGTGATGCATCCGACACAATCTATTTAAATATTTACCTTACAAGTTGTCAAAACTATAAAGAAATAGACCGTTAAGCATATTGTCTACTAGTATTTTTACAATCATGTCAATATATTCATGACTGAAAAATGCTTGTTAGTAATTCTGATCTGTAATATGTCAATATTAATTTCAACAAACTTACTATTTAGTTTCTCGATATTTTAGTTGATAGATACATTGTATAAAACTTTATACATTCTCTCATTAACATCTTGATGTCAATTATACAATTTATTAATTTGCAGGAAACTTAGACTGAAAATTGATGCAAAAGCAGCAGGTATTTTATTTGTTTTTCATATGGGTTTTATTTGTATATTATGTGCTTAATCTTTCTTATACATTGAATAAAATATGGTAAGGTAGCAACGAATACAACTGAATTACTAATGAATCAAATTACAAACGAGTAATGTTTACATTTATTTCAGTCATTTCTGTTCAACATTATTTCTTATATAAAATAAAGATAAGGAGATGTGGTATGATTGCAAATGAGACAAATATCCACCAAATTTCAAATGAAGTGGATGGAAGCAAATAAAGGCACCCGTTCGGCCTTTAACCATGAGAAAACCCCATACCCTCTAGTCGGTGATAAAAGGCCCCTACAAGAAACATATGAAACAATTCAATCAAGAAACATAAACGGCCTAATTTATAACAAAACAGTTTACGAAACTCAAATATGACCAACATGAACCAACGATAACCACCGAACTACAGGCTCCTGACTTGGGGGCAGGCACTTATAGAATGTGGCGGAGTGAAATATGTATGAAGGCGCCAACACTCCCTTACCTGGGACAGTGGTGTAAGAATTCAACATAACAACAAAGTATAAAAACCTATTAAAAAAGGCTTAACTCTGAAGATCGATCCAAATCAGAAAAACATCTACAAAAATATAGACTGGGCGTGGTAGGGTATTTTTGCATCCATAAAAACTAAAAAGACACTAAGTACGGATATGAGAGTTCCGTCGTAAATCTTTATGAATACTTTCTCGTGGTGCAATACTGAAATATCTTATTCAAGGAAAGAACAGTTATTGTTGTTAATATTTGATTTATTTGAAGTAAGTTCCTTTGGGTAAATTAGGCAGTGTATGTAGAGAATACTGGATTTTTTACGAAAAAAAATCATCAAAATAACGGTAAGTGTTGTTGTTAATCAATTTAACGACATTTATACGGGATTTTACTGAGTTTGATCATAAAACAGGATTAATAACAGTACTAGAACAAGTCAGATAGTAAAGGGACACAATTGGTGTCCATATGAATTCCTACAACCTGTCGATAGACCATTGCCGAAACGTACATTAATGTTATCATGAAGCAAATTTACAGCTTTTATCATCTAATCCCACATTCAGTAATTATATCAGCATATTTACCTTTCTCGTTTACTCCTAGAAAAAAGGCTTTATATGAGTTGCAGCAAAAGAATTTGCAATCAGTTTTTACAAACGACCCTTTCATTTAATAGGAAAACGTATGTTTGATAAGATTGTTTAGAGGCGTAGTATAAAGAGAGGAAAAAGCAGAACTGCCAAAAAGCATACCAAAAGCACGTAATTTATCTAAAACATTAAAAGAATTTGTTTACACTCTAAAATAGGTAATTCCACTATTTTCATATGTTTATTACACAAGGTTATGACACGTTCTTTGATAGTAGTAAAGGAACTATTTAAAATCTGCACTGAAAGATAAGTAGTAGAAAACTTACTAGCGGTCAAGATGAAACGATATTTTACGGGTAACATTGCAGGGACCTCAAATGTTCAAAGGTGGCCTTAGTTTTTAATCCTAGTAATGGGCGCATTACTTACGCTTATTTATTACTAATTTTGTATGCCCCACCTAGGAGCATTATGTTTTTGGTCTGTGCGTCCGTACGTTCGTCCGTACGTTCGTTCGTTCGTCAGTCCGTTCGTCCGTCTGTCCCGCTTCAGGTTAAAGTTTTTGGTCAAGGTAGTTTTTGCTGAAGTTGAAGTCCAATCAACTTGAAACTTAGTACGCATGTTCCTTATGATATGATATTTCTAATTTTAATGCCAAATTAGAGTTTTGACCCCATTTTACGATCCACTGAACATAGAAAATGATAGTGCCCGCTTTAGGTTAAAGTTTTGGTCAAGGTAGTTTTTTGATGAAGTTGAAGTCCAATCAACTTGAAACTTAGTACACATGTTCCCTATGATATGATCTTTCTAATTGTAATGCCAAATTAGAGTTTTGACCTCCACTGAACATAAAAAATGATAGTTCGAGTGGGGCATCCGTGTACTATGGACACATGTTTTGTTTCGAAATGTGATTTGTGAATATCAACAATATCCAGACATTTTTATGCCATTTACCTTTTGGCTCGGTAGTTGTACCTCCGTTTGTTCCATTTACTCTATTACTTTTTTGATTTTAATAAATCAAAACATCATTCATACGATAGGGAGAGGACTGAGATTTTACAAACATGTTTAATTCAACCACGTCACATTTTTGTGCCTGTCCCAAGCCTTTGTTAGTCTTGTGTGTTCTTTGAATTTCGGTTCATTTATATGTTTCGGAGTTTAGTTTGTCGTCCATATCAATGAAATAGTATTCATTATTGTTAAGGAGCCAGCTGAATCCCGCCTCTGGGTGTGGGATCTGTTCGCTGCGCTAAATACGGCATTCGTTTGTTTTTTACTCTTTGATCGGGTTATTGTCTCTTTGACACATTCCCAGTTTCTATTTTTAATTGTAACGTCTCACACTTATTGTTTTACGCTTACAGTTGAAGCTGGATTGTCATTTCCGTTATTAGTTTCAGAATAGTTAACATGCTTAACACATTTATGTTGTTTCCTTTAATAACCAACTTGACAAAGTTATTGTTCAAGATAGATTGGGAGGGGAGAATTTAAATCAAAATCAGTCGAATTTTTTTAATAATTTGTCAAAATGTAGTTTATATCATGTGTTTTTTTTCAAAAATATAAAAAAAGAACGGGTCACGGGGCCATTTTTCGCGCTACAGGTTGTGCAAAATTGATAGCCTTTGTATAGGTAAGGCATGGAAAAACCAATTTAGTTTTATAAAAAGAAACCTAAACGATAGATATTTAAGATATACTAGAACAAGATCGCTCTTATAATATGCTTCAGAAAATAAATTAAAATAGGGTCAGAAAACTCATTTTCTTGCTTCATATTAGAATAGAAAAAATCATGACACATTCCTTTATAAAAATTACTTCAGAGTTATCCCCCTTACATGGCAAAGTTTAAAATTGATGAATGAAACAAAACTATTCTGTTAAATACAGTAGTAAAAATATGATAGCATAGAATACCTTATTTTCTGTATTGATATGAAAAGCTTTACAAATGAAGTACATTCAACTCTCAAAATATGTTCATAATGTCTTGACTACAATCCTGTCCCCTTTTCTCGTATGTGACCTTCCGAATTAGACTTATTACCGGGTTTGTACTAACATGAGTAACCTGACGGGTGCCATATGTGGAGCAGAATCTGCTTACTCTTCTGGCACCTGATACCCCCCGCCCAGTTTTTGGTGGGGTTCTTGTTGCTCAGTCTTTAGTTTTCTATGTCGTGTTTTGTGTACTATTGTTTGTCTTTTTCTTTTTTTAACCATGGCTTTGTTAGTTTATTTTCGACGTAAATGTATGATTTTGAATATCCGAGGACGACACTTAATTTAGATTTGTTCTGAGGAAAAATAAAAAGTGTCATTGAGGCGAGGCAAATTACAATCAGTCGGTTGTTTTTTCTACTTTCAGATGTAAGCTATGCAGCAGTACAAAACAATAAAAGCTGTTCACGAGGTTGTTCAACATTAAAAGGACTCTATGTAAAACAACTGTCTGAAAAAATTTGGATTCCATTGTGTTCTTTATTTACACTTTTTGTTTTTGTATATCGATCCTGTGTTGAGCAAACGTTTAATGTCAGAGATAAAGGTATATCAATACTACAATTTGCAGTTCTTTAAATTACGAAACCAAAAGCAAAAGAGAAAACAATTAATTCACCCTACTTGATTATGGTCAATCGTATTACCTTGTTTTTTTTTTTTTTATAAAATTCAAATCCGATATATGTATTATATGAATAATATATATGCAGTCGCTTGGTTTTTTTAAACGTTCGAGTACATTTTTTACTTTCTGTTAACGTTCCAACTGTTTGGAGATGGAAATATTTGATAAAAATTGCTAAAACGAAAACATAAAATACTTGACTGCGTAAAACTATGGTGATGATTATGTTTTGGAAATAATTACACTTGGAACATAAGATATTTTGTTTGGTACAAAAATATGCGACAGTTTATATAATGTTCCCTTTGTTATCACTCAATGTTTTTTTCTATTTTACAAATTAAACCCGTCTATCATAACCACTAGTTTTTATATTTTGAATATTTTGAAAAATAAGTATGAAGTTTATACAATAAATTTTGAAAGTCTTAGGTAATCGTCAATATTTTGTCTTTTCGAAATGTTTTATATACATTTTTACAAGTTTAGTGCACGTGTACATCTGATAGAATTATGCATATGCGAAGAGGGCAACTATTCCTCTTTATGAATATGAAAGACGCATGTAACCGAACCAAACCGAGCACATGAACACATCATTTTATTATGATCGTAGAATGAAAGACTAATATTTCCCTATTTCTGTAACTGTATTTTTTTATACTGCAGTCAATAAAACTCCAAATAAATATGCAAAGTCATAAGATCATTTATGTGCATGTGTTAGCATATATTTAGCTAGTCAATATTTTTTTATTCAAATGTTTTACTTAATATTTTGGGATATATGTTTACAGCTGACAGTTTGATTGTTGCCATTTGTATGTATTGGTCAAAGGGAATATTTTGTAGTCCTATTATTGAGGATGATTTGATTTACATTTAAAATGTGTGCTATTACTGGAATATTTGTATGCATGAATGAAATTGGAGCTAGTATCCTTTTTTTATTATTAAAAATCTTTTCAGTAGAATATGTACCTTAAGCTGGATTGTTTTAAACTAATGCAATCAATTTTGATGTAAATTTCATAAAATAAATAAACTTATTAGTTCAGGTTATCTTACCAATGTTGTAATTAGATCTTTGAATATAGTTTACATTGGCACTAATATCGATTTTGTAATCAGCAAATTAAAACATAACTAAATCTGTATTCTTTTCAAACGGGATGTTTAAAGACACACCCACGTTCATTTTGATCTATAAAGAGGTTAAACTCCTAACTATCCTACTGTCTGTCGATACATTTATTTTTGGCATTGCACAAGTCATGTCTTCTTTGACTGTCCATGACGTTAAAATACTAAATCCCTGGGATGTGTTTTAGTTGATTTTAGTCTCTGATGCATGATTTTTTATTATTAATTGTTTTGGCTTTTAACTAGCTGTCAGTAACTGCGAGTACTCTCAAATCGTACTTTCTTGTTTATTTGACCTGTTGATACTATTGTAATGCTTTTTTTGTTATTTAATGTTATTCAGGGTTATATCTGGTCTATATACCAGCTTTGATAAGTGTTTGGTACTAATATAAATTTTCACTTCGTACTATGAACATCAAAATTATTTATTTTGTAAAAATATTTCCTTTCTCTATTGTAACTGTACACGTATACCTAACAACAAAATTATTTTCATTTACCTGTGTTTAAAGTTATTGCAAATGGCTGATATTTTTGTTCGAGCATATTGTTTTTCTTAAATTGTTTAACATTTCATACCGATATAACATGTTACTTTTATTATTCTTCCCTTAGTTTATTTATTTTGTATTTGCATTGTATCATAGGTCAAATTTATTTGTTCAGTGTATGTTAAATGGTGTTAATATGTCCTTTGATTCAGTTAAGCTATTTCAGTTGATATTTTATAGTGTGTCTTTCTATGTTGTGATGTTACACTATTGTTTCCGAAAAAGGGTGAAGGTTTGGTACCATTAAAACGTTTAAACCCGCTGCATTTGTTTGCACCTGTCCTAAGTCAGGAATCTGATGTTCAGTAGTTGTCGTTTGTTGATTTGGTTCATAAGTGTTTCTCGTTTCTCGTTTTTTATATAGATTAGACCGTTGGTTTTCCCGTTTGAATGGTTTTACACTAGTAATTTTTGGGGCCCTTTATAGATTACTGTTCGGTGTGAGCCAAGGCTCCATGTTGAAGACCGTACTTTGACCTATAATGGTTTACTTTTATAAATTTTGACTTGGATGGAGAGTTGTCTCATTGGCACTCATACCACATCTTCTTATATCTATTATATTTATTGTCAATTTTAAGCAACAGGTTTTTTTAATTTCTTCTTTTTATTAAAAATCATGTACAAGTTTGACATGTATAAATTAGTGTCGTGCTACGTCACGAGGGATGACTTAGAAAGGAGGTAAAGACTTTATCAGTTGATAATGTTTTCCAGAATTTAATCCAAATGCAAATATTTCACCTTCTTTTGAAAGTTTTGGTCTAGTAGTGGACTCCAGCAGTATTGGAGCATCAAGCAGAATTTTTGTAGATGAATGTTATTTCTGTCTTTATTCTTCTATATTGCTACTTTCCAGCAACGGCTGCATATTAGCATTTCCCGTTGACACGATTCGCAATGTATTGCAGTAATATCATTATTATGTGCCGCATGCTATGGATGTATTTCACTAAAGATGAGTAACAAATAATCTAAAGTCGGCCGATTATAACGTAATAAATATTACAAAACTAAGGCTCTAACTGACTCTGGTTTTGGCTATTCCTGTTGGTCGAATAACTCTTAAGGTTGCTATGTATTTAAATATCCCATTTACTTAAATATTAAATTAAGGCAACAGTAGTATTCCGCTGTTCAAAAGTCATAAATCGATTGAGAGAAACAAATCCGGGTTACAAAATAAAACCGAGGAAAACACATCAACTATAAAAGGAAAACAACAAAACAACAGAAACACTGAAGTGCAACAAAAAACAAACGACAATGCAACATACATAGAAACGAACTATGAGATAACAACTGCCATATTCCTGACTTGGTACAGGATAATTTAATAAAAAATGGTGAGTAAAACCTAGTTTTGTGGCTAGCCAAACCTCGCGCTTTGTGGCAATGTTAAATATACCGCTAAAATGACAACATTACATGACAGGAATACAGTACAAATAAATGCAAGAACACTCAGGACAGAGAAATACACAAATAAATAATATAATAGTACATCTCGACATGTTAACCACGGAATAACAACGAATACCTAAAATAATTTAGAACAGTACACAAAAACAGCATAATAGAATTACGAACTGTCCGTCACACGAATGTATCAACGCCACAAAAACTGACGTCACAGGTAAAATTTGAAATGCTTTATTTTTTACCTATCCTGGACGCGTTTGGACGCACAAAATTAAAGAGTATTTAAAGACGCTATCATGGTTTGTGTTATAGTTTTTGGTTTCATACTTGTGTCACAGACAGCTCCACATATGTTTCACTTTCGTTGTAATAATCCCCCTCTTGCTCTTGACATTATCGAGTGTGACTAATCAATGACTTTAAACATGTAAAAACACGATGGTTGGAACTATTACAAAAGGAATTGCTTACTCTACACACAAGTTTCCCCCCGATTTTTATTCGGTGTGGTTCGTGTTGGTCGTTCTACGTCTTGGTCTCTGGTGTGGACTTGTCTCATTGGCAAAAAGTAAAATCACAAAAATACTGAACTCCGAGGAAAATTCAAAAAGGAAAGTCCTTAATCAAATGGCAAAATCAAAAGCTCAAACACATCAAACGAATGGATAACAACTGTCATATTCCTGACTTGGTACAGGCATTTTCTTATGTAGAAAATGGTGGATTAAACCTGGTTTTAAAGCTAGCTAAACCTCTCACTTGTATCACAAGAACCACATCACCATATTTTATATCAACAAATTAAATATACCAGGCTTTAGTTAAACGGCCGTTTCGTCAACATTAATCTCATCAACGGCGCTCGAATCAAAACATTTTAAAAATTGTAAGACAATCCATGCCTGGGGGTAGAAAGACATAAGTGATATGAATATTTTCGTTCGACAGACGCGCGTTTCTGCTTTTTGGGAATTATCAGTGGCACTTGGATCAAAGCAGTATGAAAGTCAAATACAAAACGAGGTTGAGGAGCATAAAAAACAGAAATTCTAAACGATGTGCCAAATATGGCAAGGCATCACATGTTTGGGAGTAGAAAACTCAGTGTTCGAACAAATTAGAATAACACTGTAATGTTTTTGGAACTATTATTACATGTCTTAAGTGTACGATTTCTCTGACACAGTTAAACAACTTTTTTGTTAGAGCAGTATTCAGGAATGAGTTTATCAGCTACTTTCAATTGTTAAAATGTCGAGATATTAAAACATTAAGAAGAAGTGGTATGATTACCAATGAGACAACTCTCCACAAGAGACTAACTGAAACAGAAAATAGTCTGAACTTGCAAATTCAGAAATGAATGCAAGGTTTTAATTAATGCGACTAATGCGAGTGGATGAAAATCGAAATGATAAGAACTCGCAATCTGTTAAAAAAACATGACATTCAACATCCACGAATTCCCATCAATTAAATGCCATTGATATAATATAAATAAGAAGATGTGGTATGAGTGCCAATGAGACACAAGTCACAATGTATAAAAAGTTAACAATTATAGGTCAACGTACGGCCATCAACATAGAGCCCTGGCTCACACCGAACATCATTGACTATTTATTTATGCAAGAAAATTAATAATACTCTATGAGGTAACTCTAAGCGCCCTTATTGATATAGTTATATTTGGAACTACTTACATCAATCTATGCTAATTTAGTGTTTCGGGGGCTGTGTATAAATATTGTTATTGTGGTATTTTTGATAATAAAGTTTGATTCTATAAAATTTTCCATATATTTATTGGCTCGCCTCTTCATGGATTTAGAATATCTGGGTTTAATTTATTTTTTTTTGGAAGCTAGCAGATCTCCTAAATTCTTATGTTTTTTTTTTTTGGAAGTTAGCAGATCTACTAAATTCGTATGTCTTTTATATGCTAATATTGGCTTGCTCTTAAAAATCGCTCTGCAATCCATATCATGATTCATAAGGTGCCAGTGTTTGAGTATTGCCTTCTTAATCCTTCTTATTCAAGGATTATATTTTGTTGATAAAACAAGTGGAATGTCATTTGCATTTCCACGTATTGATTTATCTAATAAATCTTTTCTTTCAATTAATAATGTATCATTTACAGATTGCATTATCGCTGCTTCTTGGTAACCGCTTGCCCTCAAATTCAATTTAAACTGCGAGACTGCATGTTATAAATCTTCATCATTGTTTGTATTTCTAATGTAGCGTATGACCTCTCCTTTGATGAAACTTGAAAACAAGTGTGGATTATGGCAGCTTCCCATATGAATATATGAGAATGTATTTGTAGGCTTGAAATAAATTTTCGTATCTAATATTTTTTTACACTGAAATCGTGAACCCTTGTATATTTTAAGGTAACGAAATATGATTTCTTTTTCTGATATTTTGTAAGTGAATTTCAAATATTTATGATGACTATGTGCCACCTCAAATTATTCCGTCAATTGACTATGACTTCCATAAAAAACTATTATGTCATCATCCATATATCTCCCGATGTAGAATATTCGTTTTCTAAACTTAAATTTAGACATTATGTCGATAAGTATTTGATACATCAAGATGTTGCAAACTTTTTGGGAAGGAATAACCCCAAAAGCTTCAACTATCTGTTGTTTCTTTAGATATCATTGAATTCAAAAACATTGTTTCGCAGTATTAATTCAAAGAGATAAATCAAGTCATCTGTAGGTAAATATTTAATTTTAAATTGTGATTTGTCTAAATTATCAAAGGCTTTTCTTACTGCATATACTTATATATGAATGCAGATTTTTTCCTGAAATCGCAGTAAATGATTTTACATTTTAGTTCATTCTTCAAAAATCGCAGAAATAAATGCAAACAAAATTCCTGAATTTACAGTAACCATATTAAATTGATCAACAATCTGCATTTTGAAGTGCATCGTTTGTACAATAGACATTCGGATTTATTTGCGACATCTAGGAATAATGCATTTTATATTTTTATGAATAAATAAAGACCAAATGATTTGTTGAATACATCATTCATTGAAAGACTATTCAATTAGCTAACAAACACTCCAATGTTTTCAATAAAAATCGTTACAATTTTGCAATAACATCTTATCCTCGACTATATCTTTTCATTTAAGATTGCTTTATTAAACGAAATGGGAATTTATATGTATTCTTGTGACCTTTACTACCCATCATTTTACGTATTTGGATTAGGCAGTGTATTCACAAACTTTTTCAAAGGAAAAATAAAAATGAAGGCATATGCATCTTCATTCGGTCTTTTAATTGACGCTTAGATATTTGCATAATGTCCTGTCATCAAGTTATAAATATTACAGTTACATTTTGCATCTTCTGAAATTAGCTGTTAAAAATGATTCTACTAAAGGTTCTGCTTGGTATATAA